>PJEM01004890.1:0-83691 GCA_004023845.1 Helogale parvula
GCCTGGAGTAGGCCAGGTCCTGAATCCAATGTGACCGGAGTCATCCTGGGGAGAGGGGAGGAGACCCAGAGACGGAGACGTGCAGGGAAGAAGGCCATGTGACCGCGGGGACAGAGCTGGGGGGAAGCCGCCACAAGGCAAGGCGCACCCCGGATCTGCCAGTGGCCGTCTGAAGCTGGGAGACGAGCATGGAGCAGAGTGTTGCCCGGAGCCCTGGGAGGGAACGGGGCCCTGCCAGCACCTTGACCGTGGACTTGTAGCCTCCAGAAGAGTGAGAGGGTACATTTCTGTCCTGGAAGCCGCACAGGTGTGGGTTTGCTGTGCTGCCCTGACCGCTAACCCAGTCCCCTTGCTAGTAACACAGCATGTCGGGGTCAGAGGAGGGAGGAAAGACCGTGCACCCGTCCGAAAAACAAATACATTTCCCAGGTTTCCCCACAGCGAGAGGCAGGCAGGGACCCAGCTCTGGCTGTGAGACGCAAGCAGCGGCCGCAGGGTGGATTTCCAGGACATTCCTGGGCCTTTGCTCTGCACCCTTTCCCCTTCTTTCTGCTGAAGCCAACGCCTGGTGCCTCCGGCCACAGCGGGCCTCATGGGAGACCCTGGGAGGAGAGGTCAAGAGTTCTGCCATGACCTTGGGCTCATGTCCTTGGGCAGCCACCCCATCCTGCAACGTCTCTGGGCTCCTGTGCCAGAGAGAAGTCAGCCCCTACCATGCGCAGGCTGCTCCTGGGTGGGTGTCTGTCACCGACCGTCAGCTCAAACCCTACGCACCCAGCACGCACCGGCAGGCCAAGGGTGCATGAGGGGAAGGGACTGTGAGAGGAGATTGCCAGGAAAGCTGGCACAGGGCAAACCAGGTGTTCAGACTGATGGACACGGGTAGGAAGGGGCTGGGGCCGGAGGGTGTCCGTTCCTCGCTGGGGTGCTCCGTGCACCCGGCCCGGCTCAGCTTCAGCCTGCACCGCCCTCTGTCGGGGGCCGTCTCTCACCACTGAGACCCACTCTACCTTCCGAGGTGCGGATCCCCCGACCCAGCCCCACAGGTGTGACGGGCTGTGTTGTGCCCTCGTGCATGTCCTGGGGCTGCTGAAACCAATGTCCACAAATGAGGGACTTGAAACAGCAGAAACCTACTTGTTCCCGGTCCTGGAGGCCAGAAGTCTGACGTCTGGGCACCGGGAGGCCACAGTCTCTCTGAAGGCCCTTGGGGAGGACACTCTACCCTTATCAGCCTCCCAGGCCTCCAAGGGCTTCTTGGCGTGCAGATGCATCTCTTCCGTGGTCACATGGCCTTCCGTCCCATGTCCCTGTGTGTCAAATCTCAGTCTTCTGTCTCTCATACGGACACATGCCGTTGGATTTAGGGCCCACCCTAAATCCAGGAAGATCTCATCTCAAGATCCCTAACTCAGTTACACCTGCAATGAACTCATTTGGAAACAAGGTAGGGGCACCTGGGTGGCTCAGTTGGTTAAGCATCTGACTCTTGATTTGAGGTCAGGGCATGATCCGACAGTTCGTAGGATCGGGCCCCGAGTTGGGCTCCACGATGACAGCATGGAGCCTGCTTGGGATTCTCTCCCTCCCTCTCTCTCTGCCCCTCCCCTGCTCATGCTCTCCCTCTCTCTCAAAATAAACACATAAACTTTTAAAACTAATAATAATAATTTTGAAATAAGGTCGCACTCCCAGGAGCTGGATGTTGGGAGAGTGGGTACATGATTTGGGGACACAGTTCCGCCGCCACGGCCTTCTGCTCCCGGCAGCAATACCTTCAGCTCCCAAATAAGCTACTTCCGCCCGAATCGTCAACTCTGAGGGAACCCAAACCTGGACAAGAAGCTGGAACGTCACAGAGATAGTAGAGAAGCTTGACATCTACTCAGAGAGAAAGGACGTGGCCCTGTGGATGGCAAGACCTGCGAGAACCACAAATTAAAAATAATGAAAACCTAGCACGTTCCATATATGAACGTGGTGCATCAGGCCTTTCCCCGTTATATGTTTAAGCCCTGCTATGACCGATAGTCATACTTAACATCCGGGAGCTGGGGGGCGGGGTCGGTGTGTGCGCATGCGTGCATGTGTGTGTTCTCATAGCCGCTGTTTAAGGAACCTTCTCATCCCTATCACCTCAGCTCTGAGAAGTTTGCCTGCTGTTCAGACCCAGACACCCCCAAAAGACGTGAGTTGACTTACCATTAGAGGCACAGAGGGCGCCCACCTGTACGCCCAAGAGCAGCGTGAAAGCATCAGAAGGGGAGGAGCGAGGCAGGCAGCAAATGTCAAAGTACAGCCAGGGCTCTGGAAAACTAGACCAGTTAAACACAGAGAACTTTCTCTAGTCTTCCTGGAAACCACGGCAAAAAGAGAAACACAAATCTGATTGCCGTAGAGTCCTCATTGTCTAAAGAAGAAAAAATATATACGTTTGCCAAGAAAAGCAAACTTTGTCCAACGCCTAACTTGAAAGAGACTTTTATCCCAAGGGCTCTAAATGAGGGGCAAAGACCAGCCTAACAGATGGTATTTCTGAGAGCAGTTTCTCAGGAAATGGCCGTTTCTTCTATCGATTGTGGATAAGAGCGCGGATCGTGATACTAAATCATGGTCTCAGCCTGCACCTTTCTGGTGATCTGGCCCCAACGAAGGCTGGAGCTCTCGGATCGGATCAGAGAGAGGAGCAGACGATCTGTCCCTGGGGACTGGCTTCACTGGGCTTTGGGCGGGCGGTGGAGACTCGGTGAGCTCTGTCTGCAGCCCCTGGTCTGGCTACTTCTTCAGAATATACCTCATGCTCCAGACTAACGGCTCTCAGAGATGATGAGTCTCCCCAACCTGTTCTTTACTTAGGGGAGACAGTATAGTGTCCAACTTCTTTGCCCAAATACACATGCACTACACCCCAAGTGCCCCATACGCTCTATTATCTCTCTTACTTCTCTAAAAGGGGGACAGTTTGATGCCAAGAATGCAGTTATCTCTTTAAGTTGAATAAATCCAGTTTAATGAAAAACCCACGACCCTGCACTTTTGATTTGCCTTGTTTCACCGTGGACGTGAGAACTTGGTCTTGGACCAACGTTTACAAAGCCCTGACCCCGTGCCTGGCTAAAGACGTCAGGGCTGGCAGTTGACTGAGATCGTGTCAAAGCCTGATGTGTTCCTGGGTCCACAGGGAGGAATGGCCCCAGTGACCCCCCCATCTTTGTGAAATCCTCTCCCCTTGAGACCTGTGATTTGCTTCTAACCCACAGCATACGGCCAAGGTGGTGGGAGTTCACGCCCCTGGTTGGGTTACGTTATGTAAGGCCCATCCTCACAGCCTGGAGAGAAAGACCCCGTTGCCTCCTTGATAGAGGGAGCAGCGATGTGGAGGAAACCCACGTGGCAGGCGATTTTGTGTCTTAGGGCCGCCGTGACAAAATACCTCCAACAACAGAAATTTCGTTCTGTTTCTAGGTCCAAATTTCCCCTTCTCATAAGGGCACAGTCATTTTGAATTAGGGCCCAGGCTACGTGTGACCTGGTCTTATCTCAATCATCTACAGTTGCCTATGTCCAAGTAAGGTCCCATTCACAGTTACTGGAGGATTGAGATTTGGGGACATGATTCACCATATCTGCAAGGGGGCATCTTCTAGGATCTGAGAGCAGCCTCCAGCCAACAGCCAGCAAAAGGCTGGGGGCTCCATTCTACCATAAGGAAATGGGTTCTGAATTCTGCCAGACACCTCGTGAGCTCACAAGGAGAGTCCAGACTCCAGAGGAAAACACAGCTCCACCAACCACTTGATATGCAACCCTACAAACCATACATGCCAAGTAGAGAGAGCCTGGTAAGGCGTGCCCAGACCCCTGACCTGCAGAAACTGTGAGACGACAAGTGTGTGTGTGGTGTTGAGCCCTTGGACAGGTGGTGATTTGCTACACAAAAAGCACAGAACGCTAACACAGGAGGAGTGTCCGGCGTCTTTGAAGAAGTGCCGCCATGTCTGATGCCCATGGGTAGTCGATCTAAAGCCTTCCTTCTGGAATGTGCGTTGATGCATCAGCAATGGTAACAAGTGGGTGGGCTGTTTCTCCCCCTTCCCAAGCCCTGGGCTGGCAAGAACCCAGATCTCACCCTTACCTATTGTGTTTTTTGACCTTAATGACAAGCATTAAAACTTTCAGAGAAGAAGTTCGATCAGTGTCTTGTGGACAAAGTTCAGTTCTGGTACCAAAGGGGTTCAGACACCCGAGGATTGAGTGTGTACACTAAACAGCATTCTCCTCTGGAGAGTAATGGGGGGTGGCTCATAGCTTCGAAGATAATTAGCGCATCGCCGGAGCATCTTCTGGACCAGCAGATGGGGAGAAGTTGAGCCTAACGAAGGACATCAAGGAAAACGCTGGCAGACAAGGACTGTGGCATTTTAGGTCACAGCCAATCTGCCCCAGACATGAGGTATGACTTCACTGCCTCTGAGGTTTCCAAACTGCTGCTTAGCACCATGATCCCTTCACCCTAAGCCTCCAAAACCCCAGGGAAATAACAATAACCAAAAAGACAAAAAAGAAACTAAGCCGACAATGCATCAAATAAAACTCTAGCAGAAGGTTTGTGATAAGACCTCGAGAAAAGCTGAGGCCAGGATGAAGCCAAAACCCTTTGACTAATCAGAGCTGTCACATGTCCTCAGTAAACTGGCTGTCCGAGGACACGTGTCCACCCAGCAGTTTAGAGCACGCCACTCTTCAGAATCGAATCCCTGCATCACGCATAGACCCTGGCCACCAAGGGTCTGAGCCAGACAGCGCTTACCTCTGCCCTGTTGGGATGGCAAGGCTGCCGGGAGCCCAGCCAAGGAAGGGGATGCAGGGGCAGCCAGAGCTGGGCTGCTCTTGGGAAAGACACTGGGGCGTATCACCGAGTTCCACGTGACAAAGCGCCCTGGGAGCGGTGCAGGGGGCGGTGGGAGGCACACCTTTCCGGCTCTGTAGCTTCCAAGGCCCTGAGGCCCAGCTTGCTGCTTTACCCAGGGGGCCTTGCAGCCTTTTTCTTTTATTATAATAGGCTCCTGGAGAAAACACATACAAATATAATGCTCTCAGTTAGGACTAAGTTAGACATTATCCGGCAGAACATTATAATAAAGACAGGGATTATTTCTATGCTAAAGAAAACTTCAAAAGGTTACATTCACAGCCGCAGGTACTTTCTGTAGGGCATGATTGGCAGGTCGGTTTTCACTTTTAATTGAGTTGGGAGAGGAGTGGCAGAAAAGAGGGGGCTGAAGAGAAGGTGCAGAGAAGGAACAGAAAGGCTCCGACTGGAGCAAAAAGGAGCAGGCGGTTTCTCAATGGCCATGACATTGACATCTGTTGCATGTGGCCGTCCTGTGCCTTGTAGGATGTGGGGTGGCATCCCGGTCCTCTGTCCACCAGCTGCCGGACGCAGCCTCCCCGACCTGTGACAACCAGAAATGTCTCCAGACTTTGCCAGATGTCCCCTGGGGGGCAGAAGCAGCCACCTCTGCTATTTACCAGCCATCAGACCCCAAGCAAACCCTTCTCCTTCCCATCTCGATTTCCTCGTTGGAAAGAGAGCCTCATCACGGCCCTGGGCTCTGGACCTTCAAGAAGGTCAGGGGCACCTGCATGGCTCAGTCGGTTGAGCATCTGACTTCTGCTCGGGTCATGATCTCACAGTTTGTGGGTTCAAGCCCCGCATCAGGCTCTGTGCTGAGAGCTCAGAGCCTGGAGCCTGCTTCAGATTCTGCGTTTCCTTCTCTCTCTGACCCTCCCCTGCTCATGCTGTCTCTCTCTTTCTCAAAAATAAATAAAAAACATAAAAAATTAAATGACGGGGAATCACTTTCAATGCTGGGAAGTTCTCCATCCACAGAGGTTAGTGGAGGTCTATCATCTGCCCCTTGAAAAGTTTTTCGTATCTAGAGTTGTTTTATTTTTAACCTGGAAGCAACCATCAGTTTCTGGAGGAGCAATCACAGTTATTACTTACAGCAATAACTGCCCAGATTCCCACACCGAGGGCCCTGAGGAACCCAAGGGGAACCAGAGGTCACTGTGTATGTCTGGGGGTCCGTACCTCAGGACAGGAGCTCCCGAGTCATGAGTCTGGTGGGACTTTTTAGACAGAGTCTACACACACAGACGCCTCCCGTCTGAGAGCGGACCTCTGCTCCCCAACGTCTTATGATCCTTTGGAACATAAATAATTCCTTTAGAGATAGAAAGAAGGAAGCCCGTACCCCAGAATATAAATATTTGGCCCTGGGGGTGAAAATGCTTTTCCCAGCATTTTTGAGATATGATTGGTATAGAACGACGTATAAATTTAAGGCGCACGACACGATGGTTTGATGCACACATGCAGCGTGAAATGATGTCACGGTAAGCTTGGCTAACACACCAATCAACTCACAGAGCTGCGTTAAAAAGGCGTGTGCAAGGGGAACACTGAGCGTGTCCTGTCTCCGCAACTTTCAAGCTCACAAGACGGCACCACTCGCTGCAGCGCCCACACCGCACGTTACGTCCCCACGACTTCATCGTCTTATATCTAGAAGCTTGTCCTCCTTGACCAAAATCGCTCCATGGTCCCCCACCCCGGACTCTGACTACCTGGTTTATTCTGTTTCTGGGCAATTGTCTTCTGCAAATTCCCCATCTGAGAGAAATCACACGGATTTGTCTTTCTCTGCCTGACTTCTTTCGGTCAGCATGATGCCGGCAAGACTTATCCATGTTGTCACAAATGGCAGGGTTTCTTCCTTTTTTGTGGCTGAGTAATATTCTAGTGTGTATATATCACATCTTCCTTACTCACTATCCATCAGCAGATGCTTAGGTGTTTCTGCTGCAATAAATGTCGGATTTACAAACGCACTCATCCCATCCCAGGGATAAATCTCTTTTGCTGTTACGTTCAGTTTACCAGTGTTTTGTTGAGGGTTTTTGTGTGTTCATCCAGGGTGTTTGCCTGTTGTTTCTTTGCTTGCTGTACCCTTCTCTGGTTTTGTTATCAGAGTAATGCTATCCTCATCAAACGAGTTTAAAAGTGTTCCCTCCTCTTTTAATTTTTGGGAGAGTTTGAGACGAATTGGTGTTAATTCTTCTTTAAATGTTCGGTAGAATTCACCGGCAAACCCTTCTGGTCCTAGGCTTTCTCTTGTTGGGAGATTTTTGATTACTATTTAAAATCTCCGGGGCGCCTGGGTGGCTCAGTCGGTTAAGCCTCCGACTTCGGCTCAGGTCAGATCTCACGTTCGTGGGTTCGAGCCCCGCGTCAGGCTCTGTGCTGACAGCTAGTTCAGAGCCTGGAGCCTGTTTCCGGTTCTGTGTCTCCTTCTCTCTCTGCCCCTCCCCCTCTCATGCTCTGTCTCTCTCTGTATCAAAAATAAATTAAACATTAAAAAAAAATTTGTAAATCTCCATAGTGTTATTGGCCTTTTCACATTTTCTCTCTCTTCATGACTCAGTCCTGGCAGGTTTTAATGTTTCTAGGTATTTACCCACTTTTTTCCAGGCTGTCCCGTTTGCTGTCACAGAATTGTCCAACGTATCTTCCAATCCTTTATGCTTCTGTGGCATCCGTTGTACTGTCTCCTCTTGCGTTGACAATTTCATTTATTTACTCCTCTCCCGGCTTCCTGTTAGTCTAGCTGACCATTGCCAATCTCATTTATATGGTCAGAAAAACAACTCATGGTTCCATTGATTTTCTTTCTATTGTCTCTCGTCACTATCTAACTTATTTCTGCTCCAATATTTACTATTTCTTTCCTTCTGCTAACTTCGAGCTTAGTTTGCTCTTCTTTTTCTCGTTCCTTGAGGTATAAAGTTGCTTATTTGAGCTCTTACTTTTTTTCTATATCTGGTGCTGTAAACTTTCCTCTTAGAACTGCTTTTTGGCATCCTATCAGTTTTAGTATGTTGTGTTTCCATTTTCATTTATCTCAAGATACTCTCTGATTTCCCTTTTAATTTCTTCTTTGACCCATTGGTCGTTCAAGAGTTAATTTCCATGTATTTGAGAATGTTCCAATTTTCCTCCCATTATTGATTTCTAGCTTCGTACTGCCATGATCAGAAAAGATACTTGATATCTTGCTTTCTTGGTGGTACTTGATAACCCTTCTTAAATTTGTTAAGACATGTTTTGTGGCCCAACATATGATTTATCCCGGATACTGTCACAGGGGTGCTGGAGGAGCCTGTGTGTTCCGCTGCTGATGGACAGAAAGTTCTGTATGTGTCCGGTAGGGCCATTTGGTCTATAGTGTTGATTTTAATATATTTAATGGGAGACAGTGGCTCCAGGTTGAACCCCCTTTAACTTCCAAAGCTTATTTGTCAGCCCAGAGGCCAGTAATATTTGCTCAGATAGCTTTAACTGTGTACAAACATGAATGTACTTGCTGAAGACACCTAAGCCCAACATGTAGACATCTTCTTTGGTGCCCCCCTCTCCTTCATCCCTCCGTTCAACCTGGCCCATGGTCTGTTCATCCAACCTCAAAGCTTCTTTTGTATCTGCCTATCACACTTCCTCCCCAGCCACTTCCTTAGCTAGGCTACCATCTTCCCCCCCCCCCCCCCCGCACGACCTACAAGGGCGTCCTAACATCTTGCTGACCCCTCTCTCCTTGTTTGATCCACCGGCCACCCAGGATCTTGCTCACCATTTCCTGAGACTCCCCACTGCCCTTATCAACATTGACCTGGCATGCAGGAAGTGTAGCAATGGTACTGCGTGAGGTGCTTTTACATGGCACAGAGATTAAAAAAAAGATGTTCATGGTTGTGTTTTTCTTTCACCTACTTGTCACTTCCACGACAAGTAATCCTGATCTTCCATTTGCAGCTGTGAAGTGACACTTCCTTTTGAAAATAAATGCATTTGTTTACTAGATGCCAAAAAGTGAGCTTACTTAGATGGACATTCTAAACAAATAACTACACGGAAAGTTTGTAATTTCTACAAATATGGCAAAATATGTAGAAAACTGAAGTTCAGTGATCATCAACCTACAGTCAAGGGAAGAAACACTTGGAAAGTCCTTCATGATCTAGAGCTTTCCTTCTTCTCTGACCTCATCGCCTACAACTCCCAGCTCATTGCCACTCACCTGCTTCCCACACACTCCTCACTTCGCATGAGGGAACGTTTGGGGCGCTCTTCTAGTCAAGAAAATCTCTGCCTCCCTGCTTTATTACAATGGGCTCCTGAAACGAGTGGATGCGAATAGTATGTATCACTACCAAAAACTGTCTTGTAAATGTCTGCATTTACCTGTTTACCGGCTTCCCCACTAGCGTTTCCCCCACTGAATCCCCGGTACCTAGAAGCATGGCCGGCACAGAAGAGGAACTCATTAAGTGTGAGTCCTGTGGGACTTGTAGTTCCCAAAGGTGCCAAGCTGCTCCCCATTGGCATGGCAGTCGCAAGTGTCCTTTCCTCTGCTTAGCATTTCCTCCCTTTACCCTTCTGGAAAATTCCTGCTCATTCTTCAAGATCTTTTCCAGACATCCCCTCGCCTGTGAAACTTCACAGTTAGGTGAGGTGCTTCCATAGCACCTTGAATCTACCTGATGGTGATAAAAACAACAGCCAAGATTTTCTCAACGGGGATGATGCACTGAGCATTGGGTTAAGTGTTTTACCCGCAGTAACTCATTTAACCTTCCCAATCGAAATTGGAGCTGTAGCCACCCCCACTTGACAGATGAGAATACTGAGACTCAGAGAGGTGAAGTCACAGGCCCAGGACCACAAAGATATTAATGATACAACCGGAACTTGAAGCTACAGATCAGATCAGGCCCTGGTATTCACCTGATACATACGAGCGACCATTAGGGCCAACACAGTTCCATAGGGTAAGGGCTGGTTTCCTTCTCTGGGTTCCCTGCACAACAGAAGCCTCCCCAAAGGCAGGAGCCTTGTGTTACTCCTATCCATCATCTTACTGCTGGGACAGGGGCTGGTGCACACAAGACAGTCAATTAATGTTTGTGGAGCAATTAATTTTTATTTGATGGCATCTCCTTGAGATTTCTTTTCTCGTTTCCAAAACCAATATCAGCTTACAACTGAACCAAAACCAAAAATGTTCAGCAAGCGCATTTATAACCATATGCGCACGAAGTTCTCAAAGTCGTTGGCCGTTCCTGACTTCATCCAAGGACGTCAACCACTGGGAATGTAAATGGCGTCTGGGTCGAAGTCAGAGAGGAGGACTCACTGGACTGAGGATGACAGACAGACAAGCAAAAACAACAACAAAATATAATCTGTCCCCAAGCACAGCATCCAAAATCAGACAGGAAAGGATTAAGTTTTACAGTTGACTTACCTGCCCAGAAATTCAGCCCCTAGATGAATAGAAAGAAGAAACCAGGCTATTTACTCCTAAATATTTTTTAAAGACCAGATTTTCATCCTATAAAGTATGGCAAGAAAAGATAACAAGTTGATTTTCCACTCTGGTAACTGAATTTGGAAGGAGGGAAACATTTATTTTTATCGGTTTCTCATTCGCTCATGATGGTGCTTTTGAAGCTGATGGTGGAGCTTTATAGATACCCGGTCACGAGGCACAGCGTGTCCCTGGTCGCCGCCAAATGCCTTGTGAAAATTACAGTTATTCTGTCTACAGAATTGATATCACCTTGCCTCTAGAGAGCTCTAGGCAGTACTCAAATTACATTTAAACACCAAATTAAAATTTTAACTATAAAAAATAAGGGGATAAACAACAGAGAATCATATTATAATATTATATTGGTAAAATTATGTCTGGGAGAAGGAAGTGGATTTTCCATGTCGCCATCATGCTCAATGCCACGTCCCTTCCACGGAGGTACAGGAAGCATCGCGTTTGCTCGGCATCCATCTCCATCAGTGCCCTGGTCTCTCACTAACATTGATTAAGGACCCATGGGCACTAGCCACTCTCCAAGTCAAGTCACTCGGGAATAAGTTCCTGCACAAGTTTTTCTAATGGTGACTGACGCAGGCCTCCGATTTCCCATTTTCCAAAGAACATTTCAAATGGGAATCGAAAAAGGCATCTGGCCAAGTTGAGAAGAGGCCCGCCACTGACTTTCCTTGTATCCAGATGTTCTAGTTCGTGGGGCCGATCAGTGCCCTGTCGGACAGCGGGGCGGGAGAGGGTTCGCTCGCCCCTCCGAAGGCCGCCCTCCTCTTCCATCCTTCCTGCAGCCCCTCTCTCCTTTTCCAAAGCCAGAGGCCACGGAACTATTTCAAGCTATTGAGGTTTTTTAAGCAGTGTTGGAAAGGATTGAAGGACGCACTTGGTCTCAGGGCTGATTTATGTAAAATAATAAATGGTGCCACTTGGCTGTTTATAGAGTTAGAGATAAAATTAGATTCTAGATAATCCTTTCTTGTGCACATGGGGTAACTCTGATGGATTACTCCCTTCATAGGACTTAGAATAACAGTGGCTCATGGAAAGTTACCAGGGGCTCCTGGAGAATACATTTCACAGCCACATCCAATAATTCAGAAGGGTATCTTGGGTCCCCAAAATGACTCAAATTTAATTTGGGAATGATGCTTGAAAAGAGTAAGCTGATTAAAAGTATGAAGTAGTTAACAGTTTTAAAAAGTTACTTCACTCTCCACAGCCAGGCAGAAAGCATTTCTACCCTGCTCTCCCCCAGTCTGACCTCCACTGACACATTCTTAGCCTGGCCACTCTGAAAAATGAGCAAAAGGGGAGCAAGGAATGATTCTAGGGGTTGGAGAGATGAACATTTCATCAACTGGCCTAGAAAAAACAGTATTTGGATTTTAGACAGTGCCTTGACCTTGACAGTTTTACTTTTTTATAAGAAGTTGGAAATCAGGCGGACCTGAGTGTCAATATCTACATAGGCCTTAAAGTCCTCTTGGCGTGGATATTAGTTGCCCTCTGGCAACAGCCAGCTGTGTTGAACCCATTCATGTAAGTAACAAATACTTCCTAGGTAACTTCTCTTTCCTTGGCACTTTCCTAGTGCTGGAGACATAAACGGAGATCAACAGCAGTCCATGCTCAAAATCAGCCCACGAAGGAGGATGCAAAGTGCTCTTGAGGGGGTTAGCTCTTGAGGAAATGAGTAAATTTACAGCTACACTGAGACCTGAAGAGGAAGTAAGCTTGCCAGACAAAATTCCTGGGGTAGAGGTGGTGGGAGGGGGTCAGAGATAGTACTAACGGAGAGTAAATTTCAGGCAGAAAACCAGGAAGAGGTAGATGGCTGAACCATAACGTGGGAGAGAGAGAAGCAGGGTCAGTGGGGCTGAAGGGACAAGGAGGAGCCAGTTGATAAAAGCCCCGCCAGTCGGCCACGCATACGTGTGGGAGCTTGAACTTCACGGACACAACGCCAGGTGACTCTATCAGACCGACGCTTTAGAAGGAGCACCCTCTGGAACGCAGATTGGTTGCTGTCGTGCAGCTCAGACCGAGAAAGGGAAGACTCTTCCGATCGCCCAGGTGACGTCACCTAGGCCAGGATGGGAGACGAGAGGGGAGGCTCCGAGCTCTCTACAAGGTACAGCCCACGGAGCTGCTGATTGACTGGACAAAGAGATGGAAGCAAATGGAGAGCAAAGACGATACCCAGGGGATGTACTGAGGTCAGCACCCAGGAGAGACAGGTGTCGGGATGTCCCGAGACCGGGTGTTCACAGGACAGAGCCAGGTGACGCTGCTCCAGCAAAGCCTGCAGGAGTGATGGAGTCCCCGGCCCTCCCTCCAGCCCCGGGAGAGGAGGCTAAGCCATTAGACAGACAGGCAAGTGCTAAGGCAACTCTTTTCCAAAACCTACAAGTCTCCTGGAAACAACAGGGCTTCCAGAAACAAATCCACGGAAGGCAGCAGCTGCGCATGCGTGGGGAGACTGAGGAGGCGGGGCCTCACGCTCGGGGGTGGGACTTCCACTGCCACCGGAAGGAGCTTTCTCTGACGGGCGAAGATGGGCAACGTGGCGCCCGCCGGCTCCGCTTAGAGTCTCGTAAGGGGCGGTTCGTGGCCATGTCTGTTCCCCCAGAATTTGGGGCAATTACAGAGAACGTAGCCTCCTTCCTGCGGGGCCCTCACTCTCAGTGAGGGAGGCGGTGTGGGAAGGGGCCGGCGGCTGCGGGGGTCCCTGGAGTCTCTCACGCCTCCAACTCCGCCGCTGCCCCGGGGCTGATCGGCCCTCCGGGGCATCGTGCTTCTTACCCGGAAGCTCCTGGCTTCCCTCTTGCTCGCCAGTCTCTATCCCAACCCCAAAGACCAAAAACGCAATGCGAGCCACATAGGCAATTCTAGATCTTCTAATAAATACAGTTTTTAGCGTGACATTTTTAATGTGATATTACTGTTACTAATATATTTTCACTTATGCTACTGGAGCCAAAGGTTCTTTTTAATAAAGTATCAAGATATTTAATTAGAGGTGCACGTTATTGCCTGCCATTGTTTGCTCTATGTGCAATTTCTCCCGTGACTTTTATCCTAGAGTATTTACATTTCATTTCTTTGTGTGTATGTGAAATCTTCAAAATCTGTAATATATATTACACCTAAAGCACATCTCAGTTTGCACTAACCACACCTCAAGTGCTTGAAAGCCTCGTGTGGCTAGAGGATGCCATGATGGACAGCCCTGAACAGATCATCCTGCCTAGGCCTTCAGGTCCAGGGAGCTGGGAGAGCAGTGATGGCCACCACCTGCCGCGTAAAGATCCCCAGGCTTGGTTTCTGCCACAAGCACCTACCGCATTAGGCTCCTTACTTAACGTCTCCTGCCTCCGTTTCTTGCTGTGCAATAGAAATCATAATGCTAGGCTCTGAATGTTTGTGTCTCCCAAAATTCTTATGTTGGAACCTAACCCCCACAAGAATGGTATGAGGAGGTGGGGCCCTTAGGGAGTGACCAGGTCCTAAGGTGGAGTCCTCGAGAAGGGAATTTGTGCCCCTAGAAAAGAAGCTCCAATTTGCAAAACGTGGATGGAACTAGAGGGTATTATGCTAAGCGAAATTAGCCAGAGAAAGACAAATATCATATGACTTTACTCATATGTCAAATTTAAGATATAAAACAGATGAACATAGGGGGAAGGGGAGCGAAAGGAGCAGAAAAACAGGGAGGGGACCAAACGTAGGAGACTCTTAAATATAGAGAAGAAACGAAGGATTGTGGAGGGGTTGTGGGTGGGGGGGTGGCTAGGTGGGCCAGGGGCATCGAGGAGGACACTTGTGGGGACGAGCACAGGTGTTAGACGTAGGGGATGAATCACTGGATTCTAGTCCTGAAATCATTATTGCACTGCATGCTAACTGAATTGCATGGCAATTGAAAGAAAGAAAGAAAGAGAGAAAAGAAAAGAGGCTCCAAAGAGCTCCCTCGTCCCTTCCCAGCCTGTGAGGACCCAGTGCAAAGCCTGCAGTCTACAACCCAGAAAAAGGCTTTCACCAGAACATGACCATGCTGACACCTTGATCTTGAACTTCCCAGCCTCTAGAACCGGGAGACAAATCTCTGTTGTTTATATGCCGCCTGGGTTGTGGTCTTTTGTTACAGTGGCCCAAATGGACAGAGACAGAGAATAACAGTAGGAATGTTGAGAGAAATAAATTAGGAATTACATGGAAAGTTCTTGGAGCAGAGTCGGCCATAATATGCTCTATGTAAATTCTCGCTTATCCTAAGTCACACAGCTTCCAGAAAGGTTGATCTAACAAAGCTGGAAAACCGCCCATTGGACTTCCACTTAGAAATTCCTGGTGACCTACCAAGGGCCACTGATTTGAAAGTGATGAAAACCAAAACCAGTCTGTTCAGTAGAAGTGTGGGCACAGAGAGGAAGTGAAGATCTCCAATTTCACTTAACGCCCATGGTTCCTTTAACGCCCAAATCAGAAGCGCCCTCTGGGCACCTGCCGTCTCCACACTACCATGAATTGAGCATTTGCAGCCCGCCCTAGCGCCATCGCCAGAGTGTCCAAATGCAGCTGGCGAATGCCAGAGAAGCCAGGAGCAGACTTGAGAGCGGCAAGGAAGAGAAAAAGCAAAGTGGCCTTCAGGCTTGTCCTCATTTACATAACAAGAGGAGCAGGAGGGAAGGAAAGAGGAAGAGGAAGGGGAGGGATGAGGACGGAATAAGGAGGTATTGCTCTGCTATGAGGTCCGGGCTCTCGGTGGCCTATGACTTCTGTGCAAAGTGCATCTAAGAGCAGATTTAATAATCTTCGAAATGACTACCTTTTTATTTGTAAATAATTTTAAAAGTGCAAGAATAGTACAAAGAGCTCCCTAGAGCCTTCACCCAAACACAGGTTGCTGGCATTTCGCTGTGTTCACTTTGTCCTTCTCCATCTACCTAAAACGTGGGAGATTCAAGTGTGCACGTCATATCTCTCCTCCCCCAAACACCTCCGTGTACATTTTCTGAGAAAAAAAGGACATCGTCTAATACAATGACAGTGCAATTCTTACATTCAGGAACTTCCACGTTGATAAAATACTCTAATCTACAGGTGGAAGGGGAGTGAAAGACACAGTGGAGGTCAAGGGCGGATGAGGAGTGCACTGCTGCTCCGTATTTCACAAGCAACTGTTTCCTGGCCTGGGATCCAACCCAAAACCGTGCCTAGTATCTAGTTGTCCAGAAATAACAAACTTTGTCCTTATTCACCTAAATACCCACTGGCAGGTTTGAAGGGGCTGAGGAGGTAACTTAAATCAGGGTGTCTTAAGAGGAAGCAGGAATGATAGATAATGTTCTATCACCTCGCTCCCGTCAGAATGGCTAGACTCAAAATCACAAGAAATAATAAGTGTCGGCGAGGAGGCAGAGAAAAAGGAACGCCTGTGCACTGCTGGGGGGAGATGCAAACAGATGCGGCCACTGTGGAAAATAGTTTGGAGGTTCAAAAAATTAATACTAGAACCTACTGTATGACCCAGTAATTCCACTACTGGGTATTTACCCAAGGAAAACAAAAATGCTAATTTGAAAAGATAAATACACCTCTATGTTTAGAGCATCATTATTTACAATGGACAAGATATGGAAAGAGCCCAAGTGTCCGTCGACTAATGACTCTAATAAATAGATGAAGAAGATGTTTATGTTTATATGTTTATATACATATATATACACATACACTCACACACATCACTCGGCCATGAAAAAGAATGACACTTTGCCATTTGCAACAACATGGATGGATCTGGAAAGCATAATGCTAAGTGAAAAAAGTCAGAGAAAGAGAAATACCATATGATCTCACTCATACATGGAATTTAAGAAATAAACGCGCAAAGGGGGAGTAAGAGACAAACGAAGAAATAAATCCCTAACAATAGAGAACACATTAATGGCTGCCAAGGGGATGGGGTTATGGGTGAAATGGGGGCTTGGGACCCAGACGCCATTTGTGATGAGCACTGAGTCATGCATAAAATTGTCGAATCACTACGTTGTACACCTGAAACTAATACAATATTGTATGTTAACTATGCTAGAATTAAAATTTTAAACTTAATTTTTAAAAAAGAAAAAAGAAAAGAGACCAGATGCCCTGACTTTTACCATGTCTGTGAAACTCACAAGGCAAGGCCTTCTCCCTGAGCTTGGAAGGCTCCACGTTCCTGGGCACTGGCCAGACATCCCTTTGTGACTCCAGCTGTGGTCGCCACGGTCCTGGACAGCGCTCCTCGGCCGTCCTCTGTTCTGATCCTTGTGAATGTGTTGCAAGTAACACGGTGAAAGGAACTAAACAACTTTAAAAATAAAGACCACGTCTGCTGCCGTGTAGTCAACGCAGGTCTCGGACTGCTCCAAAACCAGGTCACCCATGGCGGATAGAGAGAAATGCATTTGGGGCTCGGGACAGAGCCATCCCCAGCGCTGGGCATGCAGCCTCAGGAGAGACGGTGAGAAGGAGAGCAAACAGAGATGAACGGCACCGAGCCCCGCCCTGCATTCCCTGAAGCAGTTAGGATGCTACAAGAACATCCCAGAACCAAGCCACCCAAAGCCTAATAAAGTGGGGAGACATTAGCGGCCACTGTGGCCCAACTGACAGTCGGGGGAAAGCAAGAAAGAGTTGGCATGGGTGGACTCCAGGGGCAGGGGCAAGTGAGATTACCCGCCTTTGCCCATGAGCTTGACATGCCCAAGGCTCTGGGGGTCCACGGAAATCAGGATCACTCAAGACAAGTCTCCCCCCCAAGAATATGTCAATCAACAGATTGCCACCAACCTGGAAAGAGAGTACTGTGTCATACTTGACCCTGGACGTTCAGCTAGAATGAAGACTCATCTAAGTTGGTTTAGCCCAGAGATTGAGAGAAACACCCATTCTTTGATTAACAGAACAGAGGAAGATTCAGAAGAATTTTCACAGGTCGAAGATGGACCAAAATTAAGGAACAATAAAACAAGAGTGACTGTAAAGAGCTGGATTTTCTTTTTATTTTTAATACAATCACAGGGAACCAGAAGCTTGGTAAGTGGTGCGAAGTGCCCAGTGTGCGTCCAACATTGGACCAACATGATCTCAGCTCGTCTTTGCGACTGTCTTGCAAAAGAGCAGAAACTGAAGCCCAAGGAAATCCAGGAATTTCAAGGTCACAGAGTGTAAGTATGAGGCAAAGCTACTCTAGGTCCCCAGGACTCCAAAACATACGCTCCCATTTTCTACAAAGAGTTGCTCCTGGAGTAAACCTGAACCGAAGCACAATTCATGTCGGAAGGAGTTGGGGTTTCACTTGACTGTAGGTCTTTGAAGCCTCGGTAGATTGAAGGCTACGTCAGTCGAAATCCAGGGTCCCAGATTTGGGGGACCAGCCACCCCACTGTACTTCTAGGATCCACTGGAGCATTCGAGGGCCAGGCTGGAGAAAGAACCCACCGCATCAAAGTTGATTAATCAGTTTCAGGGTCTCTCTGAAGTTTCCGAGCTGAATCCTGAATCCAGGAATCTTCGAGAACTAGAACAGCCCCTGGGGAAATCTTAGAAAGAGGCGCCCCCTGGTGGTCCTCCGGACCAGGGACAATGGCCCATTCCAGAGCATTCTACCCACCTACTGAATTGCCCCCAAGCAATTCATTTTCTCTCTTTTCCTTCAATTATGTTTTGATCATTGAAATTATTTTCATCTTAACTCTTAATCATCAGTATCTTACATTTCAGAGAATTTATTACATACTTAGTACAATTGCAACCCAAGTTTAGAAACTGGTAGCATGACCTGTGGAATTAAAATCTCAGCTCTTTACCATGAGAATCTCATTTAAAAAAATTTTTTTAAAGCAAGGAACGCAAGCCCACCTCCCACACAGTATAGGATTTCTCAAGTTTTATTTCCATTAACATTGTCATGAAGCCTTTGTTGGGAACGTTTACTTCAGAGAGAAGCATACATTCCAAGGGAGGTTGATCACTTCCCATAAGTACCCAGCATTATCTTAGCAGCTTTACGGTCGTCTCCAGCTCCGAAGAGTGTCTTATTACTTATATTGTCCGTTGTATCCACTATTTATTCCCTGCCTCATTTATTTTTATGAATGTAACTTGCAGAGCATTTAGTTCCGATGAGTGATTTTGCTTATTTGCTTTTGAGTATTGATCAGCCACAACTTCTAAAATAAACATGTAATTTATTTTGAATGTGGAAAAGTAAAGCGAAGCAAAATTAATTAATTTGCCCATTCACTACCATCGGTGAATCGTAAAGTACATATGAATCATCATGATTCTGAGCGATTCCATGAGCTATGGGTCAGCAAACATTTGTGCAAAGGGCCAGAGAAGAAATACCTTAGATTTCACAGGCCAGATGGTCTGCCACGACTACTAGATTTGGCTCTTGCAGCACTAAAGCTTCCCACAACAAAATGTAAACAAGTGCATGTAGCTGTATCCCAATAAAACTTTATTTACAAAACCAAGTGGTGGGCCAGATTTGGTTTGCAGGCCGTAATCTGCTAACCTCTACTACAGTGAACAGATTTTTTTCTAGAGCATTCCATTCTTGAAAACGCTTGTAGAATATATGCATTAAGAATGTCTAGTAATAATATGGAATTCATTACTCTCCTAGTGTTTACTTGGTGCTTTCTTGATTATTTATGAAAATATTTATAAAGAAATGAATTAAATCTTGAAATCATGATTGCATCTGAATAAGTCGCATCAGTTACATACCCTGTCATACGGCACGTAAGTCACCTTATACTGATTAATAAAAATGTACCCTTTTCTTTTGTTGCTAATATCCGGTTATTCTTTGAATACACACTAAAACAATGAAAATAAGCATCTCTCTCACTCATGGGGATTCTTACTCTCCCAGGCAGAGTCTGGTCATTATTTCAAAGTTTTAGACAAGTACATATTTTTTGTATTTTCATTCTAACGTCTGTCCTGTTCTATATAAAACACCCTAAAGAATTGTACAAATTTTATTAGAAGACTTATCAGCTTTCTGGCTAATAAATGCTTACATTATTCACATTTAATGTAATTAGTGTTTTGAAGGAAGTGTTGTAAAATCAGATTTAGTGTTTTTATGCTATTTGACATTTGTTTTTTTATCCATTTCATGACACCAGAAATCAAGGGTCTTATTTTTGAATGCAGTTCATGTAGCTGATGTTGTTTTAAAATTGTCTAGAGGATAAGACCCCTCACCCCAAAAAAATCAAGATTTGTGCCTTTGGATTTCCCTTCTTTAGTGTTAGGATAATGGATTTTTAGCTGAATCTTCATTTATGTGGAATATTTTCATTTTGAACTCTGCTTTTCCCTCACAATAGATTGGAATGTCTCTATTTTGAACTCAGGCACGATGAAGTGACCCGATTTCTTTACAAATCTGGCAGGTGGAGGAAGGAAGTGATTTATGTATCAAGCAGATTCGTTTCTGATGCAACTGTGTATTTACTCTGCCCCCCAGGGAAGTTCCATCTCGCTGCTCTTGGACCAGACAGCGGTCACTGTGCTCCAACGGGAGCCACTGGGGATCTAGAAGACACCAGCATAGAGTATCCTGTTCCAAGGATTCTCGTTTTCAACATCGATGATACTTCGTTGGAAGGAATTTGGAAATGAAGTGAATAGGAAGAAAAGGTAATTTGCCCAGTCCTGAATAAGCCTGATGTTACAAGGCAGGCCCGTCCGTCCGCTGTCGGTCAGAATTTTATTTTCAACGGTATCTACAACGTATAAAGCTGACTGAGCGCCCCTCAGACGTCCTACAGCAGGAAAGCAGCCCTGGAACCTGCCAGGTCTGCATCTCTACATGGCAACTACTCTTTGATATCTAGAGTTAAAGGGGAGTGGTGGGTTAGTCAATTCAGTATTCCAAGGAGAACCTGAAAGGAAGGTTAAAATCTAAGAAGAAGCTGGCTTTTGTCATAGGTCCCCTTACATCTCAGTGTCCAGAATCAATTTCGTAACCAGCAAGTCCGCCACAGAAAACACGGACAAAACGCTGCCGTTTGGATTAGTCTGCTTCTCGGCCATCAGAGCAAAGATTCTTCCACTTCCTTTGGAAATGCCTCACAAGCATGGAGTGAGATGAAATGATATCTGGCCTGGACAGGAACACTAAAAATTGTAGCTGTTGCCTTGTGGGTTTTTGTTTTTTTTTTTTTTTAATAGTATGGAGCCTGTTGGGCGCACGGTTGCAAACGCACCCTCTAAAGCTGGGCCGGGCGCTTGGTCGGGCCCCTGTCCCTGCCAGCACGAGTCCGGAAGGCCTGCCAGGGCCTCAGCCCTTCTTCTCTCAGGATGAGAATTGGCTTTGGCTGACATGGGGCGCCTCCTAGCCAGTTTCCAGCATCGCAGGTGAAGCAAAGAACAGTACGTTTTTAAAAACATTAAGTCTTAAATTATCTTAACAAGGAAATACACTCCCAGCTTCAATACCCTCCAGCGCCCTCTGGTCTGTACCCGACCTTCACGAGGCTTGCCATGCCCCTAGATCATCTCTCCCATTATTCACTTTACACCTCCCCATAGCGGACTCCACTTATTTTACCGAAATGGATTTATCTGGAAAGGAAACTACCATGAATGGAAAAACCAGTAGCACTCACCCGGGACAGAAAATTGCTGTGTGAGATGCCTCAGTAACCACAGGGTGTAGGTGCCCATCGAGTCTATTCTGAACTTCTCCTGCCCATCCCATCTCCCGTCTCGCCCCAGACCAAGTTGCCTGAAGGTCGAGCAAGATAAAACATCCTCCAGTGACGATTAGCAGCCGTCACTTGAGTGCTCCGCTCTCCGGGGTCTCCTCCCCTTCCTCTCCCCAGTCACCCTTGGCCACCAGCAGACGGAACCTCCAGGTGTCACTGTCTATGCCCTCAAACAAGTTATTTCAACCTCTTGGACTTCAGTTTTCTCGTCTGTGAAGCGGGGGCAGTGATGGTTGGCAGACCCACGGACCATTCCAACGAGTGAATCACTCGTTGCATGTAGAGTGCCCGGAACAGAGCCCAGAATTTGGTAGGTGTTCAGTGTTTTCAGTATATGTGCTGCCAAAGCGAGCACAGTAGGTGTTCAATGTTAGCTCACATCCACCTGCCATCCTGTGACGTGCACGTCTGTGTGGCCAGCAGCTGGCCCGGGGAGGGGCTCTCATCTGCGTTTCCGAATTCCTTCAGACTCCTCCTCCTAAAGCCGATATTCAACACGTATCTACCAGTGCCTGCTGTGCGCCATCGCTGTTCCAGGCACTGGGCACCCGCTTGTGATCCAAGGAGAGAACCAACGCCCTTCAGTCCACCAGCCCCTGGGCACCTGCCTGGAACACAATAGATACTCCTCAAATCCTTGCCGAGTGGCTGGATGTCGGCCTCTGCTAACGAAGAAGACAACCAGACGCCATCACAGGAGAACCTCCAGGATAACAATTAGTAACATCTCAACCGACAAGCGCAGACAGAGGCAGAAACTCGGAGAGTTGTAGCAGCCCTGCCCAAGAGGAAACACTGACATTTTCAAAATGCACCTAGAGCTCCTTCTGTCATAGAATCATTTAGCCTTTCTTTTTGCAATGCAACTGCTAGTCATGTGATTTCTCTGTTTTATGTTTGCGTTTTTATCAAGTTTTCTTAAAGCACGAAAATACAGATATTTTCATTCGGGTAGCTTTCTTGGAGCCGCAGTGTGAAACAGTGGTAGAAAAGTGGTAAAGTGTCATATTTTATTTCACCCTGCTTAAATTGATCACATTTGTACGTGCTTTATGAATAAGAGAACAAGCTTTCTTAATCATGTTAAGTAAATTATATTTTTATTAGAAGAATATTTAAAGCAGTATGTGGCTTTATTTTCTTGATGTGCTATTTCTCATAAGTATATTTCTTTTGAGTGCATTCAAAAGGCATGTAACTCAATCGTGTTACTGTAATTGCCTCAATATTCTCTCAACTAAGAGGTTTAAGTCTTTGGGCAGAAGCACGGGGCAGCAATTTGGAGAGCCTAACGTGTCTGTTCAGCATGATATATCACACTTTTCACTGTGTTATTATGTTTCACGAGACATCATTTGCTCAGTAATACAAATGAGCTCATGGAAAAACCAGGCTGGCCGTTACCGCGTCGTTAGAGGCGCTCTGTGAGTCCTGGACCTAATCCTAATGTTTGACTCCTATTTTTATTATATTACCTTTTTTTCAAAGTAGGCTCCACTCCCGTGCAGAGCCCAAAGAGGGGCTTGGCTTGAACTCACAACCCTGAGATCAAACTCTGAGCTGAGATCAAGAGTCAGACATTTAACCAACTGAGCCACCCCAACGGCCTTCTATGCTTAACTGACTGAGCCACACAGTCACCCCCTTTTTTTAATGGTTTAAGTAGTCTTTTCTTCTTTTTACTGAGTCAGCTCTGTGCCCAACGTGGAGCTTGCACTTATAACCCCGAGATCAAGAGTCTCATGCTTCACCGACTGAGCCCGCCAGGCGCCCTATACATGCTTTCCTTAATCCAAAGATTACATGATAAATATGAGATAATTGGAAATACAGATAAAAGTTAAATCAACCATAATCCCGCCACATAATCCTCTAAATCCACCAGCAAGAATCATCGCTGTCAGTGTTTTTGTGTATAATCATATATATTATATATCTAAATTACATATATCTTCTAGCAAGTACAATTAATTCCTACACCCACCGTTTTCTTCCCTACTTTTACATTTTTTCTGACTAAATACATGGTGAGCATTCTCCCTTAGCATGAGATACTCTTCTCCAGCCCCATTTTTTTTCTTACTGAGGAAAAATTCACATAACATAAAGTGAACAGTTAGCCATTTTAAAGTGAGCGATTTGGTGGCATTTATTACAGTCACAGTGTGGTGCAGTCATTACTTCTGTCCAGTTCCAGACCATTCCCATCACCCCAAAGGAAAGCCTGAACCTTTCTTTGATCAATCACCCCCACCCGGTTCCCTCTTTCTGTCAGCCCCTGGTAACCATTAGTCTGTTCTCTCTCTGTGGATTTACCTATTCCAAATATTTCACGTAAATAGAATCATTCAATCTGTGACCGTTTGGGGTGCCCAGACAGCTCAGTCGGGTGAGCATCTGTCTTCAGCTTGAGTTACGATCTTGCGGTTTGTGGGGTCAAGCCCCACGTCGGGTTCTGTGCAGAGCCCGGACCTGCTTCAGATTCTGGGTCTCCCTCTCTCTTTCTACCTCTCCCCTGATCGTGCTCTGTCTGTCTCTCTCAAAAAATAAAATAAACATTAAAAACTTTTAAAAATAGATGTGACCTTTCGCGTCCAGCTGCTTGCACGGAGAATCAGGGTTTGGAGGTTCACACAGCTGAACAGCGCCCCGCTCGAGGGCTAGACCGCACTCTGGGTGTCCATTCTTCCGTCAATGGACCTTCGGGCTGTTTCCCCCCTTTTGGCAATTGTGAGCTGTGCTGCTGTGGACAGGTGTAGACTAGAACAGTCTACTGGGTTATACGGTAATTCTGCCTTCAACTTTTTAAAGAACCACCAAACTGTTCTCCACAGTGGCTGACCCATTTTATGTTCCCCACCAGCAGGATCGGAGAATTCCAAGCTCTCCATCCTTCCCCACACGTGTTATTTTCTGTTTGATGATGGCCCACCTCGTGGCTTGGATCTCTACAAGCCCCCCAGCCTCACTGCTCACGCCTGTATGTCATGTGTGAGATCTACTTTCCTAGTCCTCTGGCGGCAGACACTGAATAATTCGCTGCCTTCATAAACAATGCTGGAATGAACATCTTCCTGGCATGATCTTTGCACGAAGTTATTATTATGTGTCGACTAGACATCCCTCTGCGTGGATTCATGGGAGCAGCACAACAGCAGAGGATGTGGACGTGTATTGACAAAATGCCTTCGAGAAATTTCAATCTAGATTTACGATCCCTGTCCTAGCTGATCTTTTCTAAGTTATTCATTCTTGCCAAACTATGTAAAAGGCTTTAGAAAAGAACTTGCTACCTGCATTAAAACCTGTTGGTACGGAGCCTATATAAATCTTTGCCATTTATTTGCACGCGGGGGTTTTTATCTACCGTATGGCTAAAAAGGACAACCAGCATTGTGCTTGAAAAGCGTCTGAGCTTGGGGCTGCCGGCTCGCTCAGTCGGTTGAGTGGTGAGCTCTTGGTTTCAGCTTAGGTCGTGATCTCACAGTGTGTGAGATGGAGCTCCACGTCAGAAGCCATGCTGACAAGGAGCCTGCTTGGGATTCTTTCCCTCACTCTCTGTCCCTCCCCTACTCTCTCTCTCTCTCTCTCTCTGTCTCAAAATAAACGAATTTTAAACTAAACAAACAAACAAATAAATGTATCTGAGCTTAGGGGCACCTGGCTGGCTCAGTTAGAAGAGCAGGTGACTCTTGATCTCAGGGTCACGAGTTCGAGCCCCACATTGGGTGTAGAGATTACATACAGAAATTTAAAAAAAAAAAAAACTTAAAAAATACCTGAGCTTAAATGTACACGAAAAGCCCATTATCCACGCAGCCCAATAGTCAGATGTAACTGCTGGGGTGCCTTCGTGTAACAATGTGGCTCATGCAGCAGTTCATTCCTTTGATTAAATCCTAAGACCTGGCATTTCATTCGTGCGGTCAGGGGCTCCTCCCTGCAAATGTATCCTTCCTGTTCCTAAGACATCTGTTCCTCCCCCTTCCGGGCGGCCGTCAGCTGTCGGGCTGCTCTGCCCTTTCGCTGAGGCGATGACGATTTATGTGCACATCACCATCCGGGCCGGCAAGTGCCTTTTTGGCGATGGTCTCATTTCCGTCTGGGGGACATGAAGTGAAATGTTTGTGGCGTTGATGACTCACTTCGCTATTTGCCAAAAAATTACCATCTCATGCACCTTGAAAGTCCTACATAGAATTAGAATGTGAAGAAAAATACATCCTCTGGGCAAGAGGAATAACAATTTTAATTTTTTAAGTATTTGTTTGTGTTATTTCTCAGATATTATTTACCCAGAGGGAATTTGCATGTACCCATTTCCAGAAAAACCTAACTGTGATTTCGTGGCATTTTTTACAGCATGTTACTTGATCATAATAGCGCTCAATCTTTCGGGAACATGACTTAAAGCTGACGCGGCATAAACAAGGTAAGGCCCTAATTTTAAAGGAAAGGTTCGTTGTACTTCTAGGGGCGCACGAAGGAACAGAGTCGGGTGAACAATTTAGAAGCGTTAAAATAAGTAATTCATGAGGACTGGGAGAGCGCAAAAGTATCAAAGAGGGAATTTTTGGCCTGGATACACGGCCCAGACAATCATTATGGTCATAATGAACAAATCACCCCTGCCCTAGGGAGAGCATTTTTTATTTAGTGTAAGAAAACAAAATGATTTGTAACTCAGACTCCCAATCCATGAACACGCTTTGGGACAAATCTGCTTCGAGTGTCACGGATGTGACCCAGCCAGCCACGTCATATCTGAGAGCGTTTATTACACAGCTCGTCAGTTTCAACTTCTGGGACCTAATTAATAAGTCTCTAGTTAGTAACTAATGTTCTGATTTCTATTCTGAAACCGTTCCCTCTTTATTGGACTGAAATAAGAGACAACTTTTACTCTTTAGAGTTTGGTTTTATTAAAAGTTTAACGTTTCTTGCATGTCGTGTGGTTAATGTAGAATTTGTCACTTATACTGAAGAGTTACTTAAGCTGTTTCTACTCACACAGAACATTTTGATTCTTTTAGATAAATTTATTCAGAAAATGCTCATGTACCTTTATTTTTTTTCTTTTCTTTTCAAATTTTATTTTAAATTCTAATTACCATGGAGGGCAATACTGGCTTCAGGAGCAGAATTTAGTGATTTGTCACGTGCATACAACACCCATGCTCATCCCAACCAGCGCCCTCCTCCGTGCCCACCACTCCTCTAGTCCATCCCTCGCCCACCTCCCCTCCATCAACCCTCGGTCTGTTCTCTACTGTTAAGAGTCTCTTCTGGTTCATAAGTGTGTATGTTTTTGAAGATTTATTCAGCCTGCTTTAAAAAGCGTGGCTGACAAAATCAAATCTTCTTCCTCAGCCTAATGGACTTCTGTCTCGTGCTCCCCCTCCTCCTCTTCCTCTTCTTCTTCTCCTCCTCCTCCCCTCCACCCCCCCTAGTCCTCCTCCTTCTCTTCCTCCGCCTCCTCCTTCCGCTCTCTCCACTCTGATTAATACCCTTCATATTTGGTGAAATTCTCCCTGTGAGGTCCCCACCTTCCGGAAGAGAGCTGAAGCAAGGATATAGATGTGCTCTCTCCCCCCTTCCCAGAGCCAGGACAGACATACACCTAGTCCCAGCCAATTGCTCATTCCTGCCCATGGCTTTGAACTTGGAGGGAATGACCCTACCCAACCAACAGGTTATAGCCGTGACGCAGCAGTTAGGGACCACGGGGCGGCAGTGGCAGGTGCGCAGACAGACAGGTGTCGGTGGAGGAGGCTCAGCCACAAGTTCCGTGTACTGTGGTCTCCGTGTCCTTGGCTTCCTGCCCCTGCGCTTCTTGCTAGCTTTCCAAGACTATTTTGCCAGCCTTCTCCTTGGCTCTGTGAACCCCTGATGTCCTTCCCATAAATTCCTCTCCTTTGCAGTTAATCAGAATCGATTTCTGCAGATGGTAATCAGAATCCTTGATGGATACAGTGTTCGTCTCAGCTTCAACCTGAGCTACAAATCTTGGGTTTATCACTGATTGAACCTATTCATAGAGAATCAATTTGAAATTCAAATTCAATCAATATTTGTTGAGGAACCGTTCTGGTTAAGGTATTGTTCTGAGGAATGAAGAAAGGCTAAAGATCTGTCAGTTTTTTTCTTCGAACCCCAAATTCAGTGAAGACACACGCATCTGTTCACACTGCAGGCAGATCACTCCGCTCGACAGCTGAGGTGGAGACCACACCTATGAGCCTGGAGGAGGAGGAGCAGCATTCTCCCAAGACTCCATGGCGGAGACGGAGCTGGACCCCACCTCTGCAGGTGTGTCAGAAACTACTGCCGCATTTTCTTGGCTACACCAGGACTGTGGTTTGCTGAGGGCTCGTGGGCTTGTTGGCAGGAAATACTTCCTTGAAATGACAGCACCGTGGATCAGGGGACTCTCGAGCCCACCCCCAGTCTCCCTCGGAAGTCACCAGAAACAGGGTACCACCTGCCCCATGGTGGCTCCCGTGGCCCCGCATTACCGATTCTTCCCGGAAGTGCCTGTCGCTCTCAGTTCTTGGCCCCCTGAGTGGAGAGCAGAGGTCCGGAGACCTGCTGTCCAGGGTCATCGCATGAAGAGTAAAACCTTTGCACTGAAAGATAAGGGGAAGCCATGAAAGCATCGGCGGGTCCACTCAAAGTGGATTTAATTGGTTTAAATGGAGATCTTTCTCACAATGGGCTGAAGGCTGAGTGGACCATTCTTGTGCCCTTGACTGCTTTTCCCTGGTACCATTGACATTATCCGGAAAGCTCTCAGGAGCTCCCCAAACCTAAGTACTCTTCAGCCAGGCTTTACCAGCTACAAAACATAAAATAAGATAAAAATTAAAGATAAAATGAAAGAAAAGCTTGAGCTTAGCCACGCCTGCCCGGTCCACTCGGACCATAAATGTATCCAGCTGCCCGTATTGTGTCTGAGCACCGTGAAAAAAAAAGCCATTTCTCTCCATAACTCCCTATAGCAAAGGATAGAAATCTTTTGGAATAATTTGTAAATTGTTACCACATGTTACAGGGACCAAGAGGAGATACGTGATCTTCTCTATTTAAAATTTTGATATTCTGTATTTAAAATTCACTTGCTTAGAAAAACTTAGATTTCTTTTGTATGAATAAAAAAGTGAAATTTAATGTTTGCTTTAAAGACGTGTCCCTTCCTCTCGACCGAGCATGGCTTGCAAATCCAGACGCAGGGTAGGACGGTAGAGGGTGGGTACCTCAGAGTCACCGAGACCTGGGTTCTAACCAGGTGTCTCCTCCTACTAGACATGTGACCCTCCCATTATACAGATGGCAAAGTTGAGGCCCGGGTGAAGGGACCTACTATCTGGCAGACAGAGAGGCGCAGGAGAAACCAAAGCAGCCTGACCCCAGATCCTAAAGCCTTCACCTTGTGATAGTCACAAGGGTGCTGGAGCCTGCTTTCATCCTGTGTCCCTACTGTGTCCCTACCGTGTCCGTACTGTGTCCCCTACTGCGTTTAAAGGATAAAGGGACAAATTAGACCGCCCATTGCCCCTGTGACGTTTTACATGGTGGAACCGGAAAAGATGTAACCACATAATTGGCGGGGGGGATATTCCCGCCCTTTTCTTCAGCCTCCCCCGCCGGTCCCCACAGCTCTGTCACGGCACCGCCCGCAGCACAAGCCAGGACCCCGCGGGGGCCCTGCCGCTTCCCTCACCCCCGGGCAGCTGTGTACAGGTGTCCAAGCGGCGCACTGCACCACACTGCGGGGGGCGCCATCCACACTGTTGATCGACTCGAGGACAAACAGCCGGCTCGGAGATCCTGGGTCTTCCAGATGGGTTGTGGTACCGCACAGGAGAGGCCCCGTCCCGGGCAAGGGCACCCCTGCACCCACTCAAGGGCAAACGTAGGCGCGTGCTCTGTCAGGGCTGCCTCCGTGCGCCCCTCGGCACCCCGCACCCTCACTGGACTTGATCGTGAGTTGGCATCCTCCTAAGGAGCAGGGAGAGGAGGGAGGAGGGCCCTGTGACCTGTGACCCCCTGCATCTTCATGCAGCCCAGCCCTGCAGGCCTCGGGCATCCAGCCTCTGCTCCCTCTCTGGAGAATCTTCCTGCTGCTGGCAGGGGCCAGATCACCATCCTTCGGAGCTCAGGTTAAGGGTCGTCTCCTCGGGTACCCAACCCAAGGCGGCTCAGTAAGCATCCACCTCGCCCTCCGCCCCCCCCCCCCCCCCCCCCCCCCCCCCCCCCCCCCCCCCCCCCCCCCCCGTGACCGGTCACGCTCTGTGATTAATGAGGTGCTTGCTTGTTTGGAAGCTTTCTCTGCTGCCAGAGGGGAAGCTCCGTAAAGTCAGGAGCCGTTTCATTTTTGTTCTCCTCTCTAGTTGGCACACAGTAGGTTCCAGGTGAAAACTGGCCGAATGCATAGATGATGACTTTAGGATGCTAGAACACTCTGGAACAATCAGCTTTAGGAGATGCTCACTGCTCCTCAGAACTTTGTAATTCCTCCTGAGAAGTTTCCTTTGGGGGGAAAGCTAACGGGCGCTCTCTTCATGCAGCAAAGGTGTTTGTAAGGACAGCGAGGCTGAGTGACATGAATACGGGACTCGAATCAACGCTAACCCGCTAACCCTCCTCGCCGAAATCCATTACCTTCTGTCCTCTTCTAGAAACGCAGACCGAATGCAGAGAGGGCTCAGCCTCTTTCCAAAGTTCTCCCCTTTGAAGTTGGCTGCTGAAGTAAAATTTCCATCTTCCATGTCGGAAGAGGAAGCTGAAGTGGAGGTGGTCTGCCTTTCCACAAAGGCGTCACACATTAGTTAGCAGAACATCGCTGCGAGCTGGGAAGCGTGAATCAGTCTCAATTATTTGGGGTTCTATTTTTCTGTTCCAATATCCTCTCCTTGAAAAGACACCAAAGTAAAAAAATCCATTGTCTGATCTCTTCTGGGCTCTGTGGGAGCAAAAGGAGATGGAGCAAATAACATTGACATTTCTCACACCTTGTTTTTTAAGAAATACAATATTCTTAAATTATCCAAAATGTCTTGGATGTACTTGGAGAATAAATGTGGCCATTTTCAAAATTATAGCTGAATAAAGAGTGCTCCTTTTTCATTAGAGCTTGACAATAGAGGCTGCATTTAAAAGGATTTTTAGATGTACCCCATTGCACAATGTTCAATTCCTGAAGCCTCCGGGGAGGCTCCAAGAGGGGGAGAGGTCGCTGAGTGCCTCAGCGGGGACAGCACGGCTTTTTCAAATGACTGGTAGACTGATCATCACTGATTTGCTCTGGTCAAGATAACTCTCTGCAAAGCATAGATGTTGGGTCAATTTTTTGTTATTATGGAAACTCTATTTGAAACTCTAGCGTCAGCGTTCTTATGAGTCAACCAGGTTGGATACTTTATTTCAACAAGTGCAATGAGTCATTTGAAATTATGTATCATTCATAAGCAGAAAACTTTTTAAATTCTGTTGTATCCCACCTACCTGTGACATTTTGATTCTCTATAGAGTGGGAAAAAAACAGTATACATTGTAATTTGGTGTCTATTTTTCAGGTAATTGACTTAATAAGTTGAAATGAAATTGTGTGCCTCTCAGTTTGCATAAGAGATGTGGAATTAAGCAGTAACTTTCTGAGAGGAACATCAAAGTTCAGCCGGGTAATTCTGAAAGTTGTTCCTCCCCACCCCCCCCACCCCCCGCCCTTGGTGTGCTAAGAGCTGGGAAGAAATGGGGTAAGTTTTGCTATCTCAGAAGTGCGACGGAGTTGATCAGAATAAAGGACATTTAATAAATGTCTCCTGCATTTCAAGCATCCGAGTGTGTGCCTGGAGGCCTCCTGTTAGATAAGACATGCCATATGAGGTGCTCCTGCACTTGAGCCAACGTCAGAAGCGTTTGGTGTGGCCCCTCATTTTCTTGAATTTCCAGCTTCCGTTTTGTGTGGCCCCTCATTTTCTTGCATTTCCAGCTTCCCAGCACGGTGCACGGATGTCTTGCCCCACTGAAACGGCTTGATTTTTATGCTTATTCTTTAAGAATTCGTGGGATCAAATAACAATGCCTTCCAGGCACAAGAAAAAGAAGTCCACTTTTCCAGTAGAGTACTTCTGAGCTGATCTGAGTTGCCCTTTGCTTATTTCCAGGAAGTAGAAAGACGCACGTGACTGCGTCTGCATGTGGGGTCTGAGACTTCATCCTGGTTGTTACCAACTCGTGAGTGCCTCTCCCTGTGCTGCTTGCTCTTGGGGACCTATGGTGTTAATTACTGAACGCTCATCTCTGCTTTTTGCAAACCTGACGGAAGAGTTCTATTTCCCGAGCTCATCTTTCCCTGCCCTTACCTCTCCCCTTAACCTCTTCAAGCAAGAGACTTATCAACTCCTAATAGTAATTCCACGTACTCAGAAGATTGCTGTGAAATTCCATTTATGCCGTGTTTTTCTTAAAGGTAGCAATATCAAGCAATATGGAAGACCGGGCCCTCTGTGACCAAGTAATCAGAAACTCCTCAAAGCCTGAAATCAGCCTGTTTGGAAGAAGCTACTAAGCGAAATGAGAGAAAAAGGCCTTATTGTTTCAGGCTGGGCAGTCAGGGGCAAGATGGCTGGAAGGAGGACCGGCAGGATGGATTCGTGGCTAAACACCTAGCGCAGGGTAAAAGGCAGCTTTGAAGTTGCACCCCTCATTAATTAATGCAGCCCCCACCCCGCTCCCCTGCCCATGCCCCCCCCCCCACTGTCATCGCCAGACCCTTGTCCTCTGGGTGCTGTGCTCTGTCCCACAGACTGTCAGCTGCCTTCCGGTTCATCCTGAGCCCCCTCCTCCAAGTCATTCTTGGTCATTGCACCCCCTCCCCGCTGCCAGTCCACGGGCGGGATTCTTTCTCTTACACAATAGAAAGCAGGGGAGGGGGAGGGGGTCTGGAAGCACCACACACTGACACTTTCCAACAGTGAAGCAGCAGACAAAGGGAGAGAAAATTGCAAGACGCAGAGAAGCCAGCAGAGGCTTCTAGAGTCTGGGTCTCAGGAGTTAAGCCAGAAGGAGGGGCCACGGGCATAGGGACTGTTCATTTCCTAGGGCTGCAAGTGGCAGAGTACAGCAAGAGGGGTGGCTGCAAACAACAGAAATGTCTGATAGACAACCCGGGGGCCAGCAGTGTGCAGTCCAGAGGTGGCACCCACACTCCCCCTGAAACCTGTCGGGAAAGCGCCCCCTCCCCACCTTGCCTCTTGGAGCTTGGGATCCGTCGGGAGTGCTCAGCCTTCCTGGGCCTGTGGATGCAGCTCTCCAACGCCTCCCACCTACCTCCGCCTCTCCTGCTGCTGCTCCCTGTGCCTCTGGTTCCTCTTCGCCTGACCGACCTCCTCTTAGCCCGAGGACCTCTGCAAAGACCCTATTTCCAAATAAGGTCACATGCCTAGCCACGGGGGGCTAGGACTTCCACATACCTTTTGAGAAGACACATGTCAACCCGTAACATGTACTTGGGGGCAGAGCGTGGAGTTTAGGGTCTGGACTCCTGGGAGGCCAGAGCAATCACAGGTGTAGCCAGGATTGGAACCCGGTTGAAACGGGCCAGGCACTCACCCCGACACGAAATGTAAAGGGGTCTCCAAACCTCATAAACGAGGTAAGGAATAGTTTAAGGCAATATATTTTAAAATAAAAATAATAATGCGGGGCGCCTGGGTGGCTCAGTCGGTCGAGCATCCGACTTCGGCTCAGGTCATGATCTCACGGTTCGTGGGTTCAAGCCCTGCGTTGGGCTCTGTGCTGACAGCTCAGAGCCTGGAGCCTGCTTCCGATTCTGTGTCTCCCTCTCTCTGCCCCTCCCCTGTTCACACTCTGTCTCTCGAAAATAAATAAAATGTTAAAAAAAAAAACTGATACGCAGCTAAATTCATTAAAAATAATAATAATACTAATAATGCAAGAAATAATCCCTGATGAACAAAACATCACCGTTTGAAAGACAGGACCAGTAGTATTGATTTTTCTGGTCGCCACAGGGTCCAGTGTGACTCTGCACTGTGACCAGCCAGCTGGGTCCCAGCACTGGTAGGATCAAGGCCAGGAATTGCCAGGGGCCTTTTTGCCACGACAGACACTGAGGAGCCTAACAAAGATCAGGAAGAACGAGAGGTGGAGAAGAACCACGCTGATGCCACGTTGGAGCTCCTGAATCCTGCCGTGGGTCATCCTGCCGTTCCCTTCGTAATTACACATACGCATCCCTTTTACATCATAAGATTAGATCACCCGTGTGGCTCGGCTGTTACAAGAAAGTAGCCACTGTTTCTCATTCGTTCCATAAGAAATGAAAACCCTTAAAAGCATTCTTTGGAGAAAGAGCCCATTTCAGCTTAGGGGGCCACTCATGCCTTCCAACTGTGCCATTTAATTTCACTTTGTCAGCTTTGTACTACCCTGACCTGCCTTTCTCCACCTTTTTTTTTTTAAGTCTACTCCTCCTGGAAGGTGCGGCTGAACCAACATCCACCCCCCCCCCCCAGCTCGCTTAGTTTCCCGACAGGTGCAAGGACTTTTTGTTTGCTCAGAATATCGGTCACACATATAAATCTTTCCATCCATGTAGCCCTTAACTACGTAATTTTCTAATCTTTGCAAGCAGACTAAAAATGAATTCCATAAATTCACTGAGGTCAAAGTTTATGTCCTAGTGTGTTTTCCCTCCAGAGCACCAGAATGAGAACTGGACGTCTAGAAGCTTCTCAGTAAAGCTTTTGTTTGATTTGTTGTTGGCGCTTTGATTTTTTTTGCAAGATACGTGCTCTGAACCAATGTGCAGGCAAACATTTATAAACCAAACCGTTGATAAAAGAATCCCAAAGCCCTGTTGTTAAAGCGAAATAATCACCTCTTAGCTTATATTTTAGGCACATCTAAATGCTCATATTGTGGGGCACTTAGGGGGCTCAGTTGGTTAAGCTTCGGACTTCAGCTTAGGTCATGATCTCACAGTTCATGAGTCCCAGCCCTGCACAGGACTCTGTGCTGACAGCTCGGGCCCTGGAGCTGCTTGCGATTCTGTGTCCCTTTCTATCTGCCCCCTCCCTTGCTTGCTCTCTGTCTCTCTCTGTCTCAAAAATAAATAAACATTAAAAAAAAAAACTTCAATTGTTCATATTGTGTTAGGCCAGCAGCTTATCCCTGTGGGGGAGTGACCTTCCACAAATGATTTAGACAATTTTAAAACTGTAAATAACTAATTCGATAACATAGGTCAAAAGTATTGTTTATTCCACGGGCAATTTGTTTTCATCAAATATTTTAGCTGAACTCTTTTTCTGAAAAGCAGGCTTGGTTTCCTAAAATGTTTTGGAAAGGAGCTCCCCCAAACATTATTTCCTCATTTTAGTATCCAAGATATCAAAATGAAAAGCCAAAAGATTCCTCCATATTCTGGGCTTCTTCTGGACACTTTCCTGGTGAATGCCCTTGAAAATATTGGTAGAAAAAAAATCATCTGCCACCATTCCTGTTTTATCTTTTAGAAAAAAAGCCTCTTTGGGGAAAATGGTAATTTTTGAATAGGAGGCTATGAGCCGTTGTTTCAGGTGGGAGTGTGACAGTTCTTGATTCATTTGTTATTTGGGAAAATTAAGCCATGTGTCACATGTGGGGGCTGAAGAGTATACAGAAGGTAGAAAGACATGACCGAGGGGGCTGGTTACCAGAGAGAGCCCAGGCACCCCCCCCCCCCACGCGTTGGGAAGGGAAGGGAGAGAGCTTCGCAGCCTTTGTTGGCGTCGGACACGCTTAAGAACCCAATGATCTGGAAAGGGCATGGGAACCACGCGGGGCATGATGTTGGTATTTCACTTTAGAGGGGAGGGATGTTTCCATTTCCTGGGGCTGCCATCAGGGGGTACACGAACTGGGTGGCTCAAATGACAGACATATTGTCTCAGAACTCCGGGAGGCTGGAAGGCCAGGATGAAGGTGGCAGCAGGGCCGCGCTCCCTGGCTGGTCGGGACGTCACCCCTCCTCGCTTTCGTCTTCACTGGCCTCCTCCCTCCGAGCCCCTGCGTCTGTATCCAAAGCTCCCTCTGCACAAAGGACACATAGGTTAGGTTCAGCCTAATGCCCTCATCTACACTTGATTATTTCCAAACAAACAAAAACAAAACAAAACTATTTCCAAATCAGTTCACATTCATGGGAGGAGGGGACATAATTTAATCCCGATCAGCAGGCAAACTCTTTCTGGGAAGGGCCAAATAGCGACTCTGTTAGGTCCTGGAGTCCTCGAGCCCCTTGGTTCCGGAGGCAGCCATAGAACAGGCAGCCTACGCGTGTCGGAGCATGAAAGTGGCCATGCACGGTGTGTGTGCAGCCCATGTTTTGTGTATGGACGATGAGATTTTGATTTCACACTATCTTCACGTGTCACAAAGTGTTTTTCCTCTTTGACTTTTCCCAACCATGTAATAATATAGCAACCCTCCTTAGCCGATGGGCTGCCCCCGAAAGGCAGCTGCCTGGACTTGGCCTTGGGACCCTGGTGCGCCCATCCATGCCTCAGAGCATCAGCGTGCCTTCTTCCCCCAGGGTCTGTGATACGGAAGTATACTGATTCCAAACTATGCCTGTGGCCAAGCAGGAAGCAAAAATCTAGTCCCTGTGCGTCGAGTGCCACCAAAACAACGCCTAGAGACAGTCCTGGGCCGGCTGCAGCCTTGGCAACCTTTTAAGAAAAGAGACTCAGTAGAAGCCTCTGAATGCTCAGAAAATTGAAACGCTGGAGACAGCATTGAAAACCAAGGAAATAAACACCCCACTCAGGTTAAAAGAATGGCTCATCATGCTTCCTGTCAGGTAGCTGGAAATGTTTGGGGAGAAACGCGTGACATCTTCCAACTAAATGCTGCTCTCAGACAGCAGTGTCTGGGAAGAACAGGAAATTGAAACTAGTGATGAAACGGCCATTTGAAATCTTCTGTGAAAAGCATTTTTGCAAGTTTGATATCCTGTGTTTGAGCCTCTAATGAAAGCAATAAATGAAGAGCTTCGTGGCTCCTCGGGGGACAGGGGTGACAGAGGTAGTCACCGCCGTCTGGGTTTGCAGGCAGTTTGCCTCCTCCGGGTTCTAGTCCAGGCTGAGACAGAAAGGACACTGAGTCACACGGTCGCCGCCTGACACCCCCGGGGCCGGCCCCTTCTCCCACTTTCAATCACGGCCATTACTAAGCCGGTTGCTGACATGCCGAACAGCCTGGCCACAGAGCAGAGATTTTTAATAAGCCTGGTTCCTTGATCCACCGGGAGAGCTCACTGACTGTTTGACTTCGATCATATTTGGCATCGTGGTCAGACCAGACACCGACTGCCAGACTTGGAAATGATAACATTTCAATAAAAATAACCTGATTGGAATAATTTTCCATCAGTTTCGAGGTTTCCAAGCAATTATTTCCTGTTTCATTTACAGCCCATGTCAGGAATAATTTAGGGAGACCACCGGCATCCCAAAGCCACGCTTCTCGGTAACTGAAAAGGGATTAGACTGAGCATTTTAGCTTTTTTTTTTTTAAGTACAAGATAGAAGTTAGACTCTTTGGGAAAAGTTTGACATCCAAATAAGAATACCTTCTAAGATATGTATCTTTTTTATTGAGATATAACTTACAGGCAGTACAGAGACATTAAGGGCACAGTTACAAGATCCCTGTGGCCGATGTCACTGCTGAGCAAAGGCTCGGAGCGACAGACCAGGACAACTAGAACCCCTCCCGGTCAGCGCTTTGTGGGCCATAGCCTGTCCTATCAGCTTCTTGATCCATTCTGATTTATTCTTTTTCATCTTTATTATTTATTTTTAAGAGAGACAGACAGACAGACAGACAGAACGTGAGCTGGGGAGGGTCAGAGAGAGAGGAAGACCCAGAATCTGAAGCAGGTTCCAGGCTCTAAGCTGTCAGCACAGAGCCCGATGAGGGGCTCGAACTCACGAGCCGTGAGATCATGACCTGAGACGCTCAACCGACGGAGCCCCCCAGGTGCTCCGACGCTAACTCATTTCTCAACACCTCATCTTTTCATCCATTTGGTCCACACTTGCCTCCGTGTTCTGTAGCACATCCGTACAGTTACTCTGGAGTACTCTTTGCTCACTCTGATACCTGGGTACCCTCTGTCCACTTGTACCATTTCTCTGATTTTCTTGTTTATCAGTCACATTTCTTGTTTTTCCTTTCATGGGGTTATTTTTTAACATCTGCCGGGTATCATGGGCAATCCATTGCAGAGTCTCTGGATTATGTTATTTTCTTCTGAAGCATGTCTCTTAAAATATTTCTAATTAACATTTTATAATGATGAAGGCGAAAGCATTGTTCTGTCACACAGGTAGGATATTTAACTGTTATCTATTCTGAGCCAGTATCCTCACTGTTTATGCTTCAGCGATATATGAAGGTTGAAATTTTCCATCTAATGGATAGAATCAATTGTTCAAAAGAGCCTGGGAAGGATGCAAGCCTGTTTTTTTTAACATTTCCTTTGGAAATCATTCTAATTCATTGCAGACTCCAACCTGCTCCATTATAATAGCTGTCTATTTATCATAAATATGTTTTATGCTTCTGCAACCCTTTAAAAGAAAAAGGGGAATGATTCTCCTCTATAATGTGACACAGAACGTGGCAGTCCTCTGAGAAGTCATGAAATCTCATTGGAAGAAACAATTATCTTTTTCATCTCCCTAGATCATTATAAATTAGCGTGGCAGTAATTAGAAAATTAGAGTCATAACGTCCAGTTATATAGTCAGATTCTTTACCTTCCCTGATATGCAGATAATTGTCTTTTTAAAAATGGAATGCGAGCTAAAGTGTTTTTTGCTTCATTCTCATTTCGTAATCCCAACTGTGATTTTATTTAAGTATTTTGTGCCTCTATCTGTATAGACGGAGCTGGATTCCCCCCCAACCATTTGTTACCAGGCTTTATTGCTATAAATTATTCCAACTGTGCCCACAGCACAAAGTGATAATCGCTGTACCTCATTTGCAACTCACGGATGGTACTAAGTGCAATGGGAGAAAATCAAAGATAAAATAAAACGTGTTTATTTTCTGTATCCCTTCACCGTGTAATATTTAATTCTACATTGATGCTTTGTCCTATGGATGAAATGTACCTAAAATGAACAGGGGCGGGGGGAGAAATCCAGCGGGCCTCAACAAAACCTTGCCTCCTCCTTGATCTCACCTTTTACGGCAACATCTTAATAATATATAAAGACTAACAACAGAAACTGAAGGTAACTTGTTTGTTTTTGTTGTGAAGTTGCTTCAGGTTATTTTTTTACAAGCCCTCTAGCTTCCTGTTCTATCTATCGTTTAAAAAATTAGAGCTTGCTAATCTTATCAAGAGACTAAAATTTAAAACTATGCTTTAACGCAATACAGTGTTTAATTATTGGCCTTGCTTGGTTTTCAGAAATAGAACATTTTTTATTCAGTAGGTAAGTCCTATTTTTGCGCTGATTACCAGAAGCTGTGAATCACTAAAAAAAAGGCAAAAAACCTGATCCCCACAGGTGATTGTTCTTATTATTAATGGTACAGAATTGATTTTTGAACTTAGAGCTACTGATGTGGGCTGACTCGTTGTTTGGAATTTATTAAATGCCGACTGCGTGTCCAGCTTCAGCAGTGTTTAAATATTACTTTTGTTATTTTATGCTTGGACAGAGAGAAGCATCCATTTAAGAACTTAGCCACCTCATCATGGAGAATTCAGTGAGACTTTGGGGAGGGGGGGAACAGGTTATTTGAAGTAGTTAACTGATACATTTCTATTTTCCATCAAAAGAAGAAAACCAATTAAATTAATGAAAGCTGGCAATGTTCAAGGCCGACTGAGTGGCTTGAGAAGCACAGATGAATGAGCCACCTGGGCGGTCAAGTCCAGGCACCTTATGTAAGCACAGAGCAGAGTCAGATCCTTTTCTCTTTGGGGTTGAGGGGGTGGGGTTGAGCAGTGAAGGCCCTGTGGTCCATGCCCACTGATCCCTGATCAGCAGAGACTTCTAGTGACTTCTAATGACTTCTAGTGCGGGTCCACCAGATGCTTTCCCAGTCCGGCCACACCACCCCGGGTACTCAGGTGGGGAGGGGGCCGGGCCTGCTCGCTCGCCCCCTCCCTCGAATCCCTTCCTTGACTTGCAATTGCACAGCACCTGCTAAATTCGCCCCGACTGCTCCCCCTTCCCCGCGAGTTTCTGGATACCCAAGGCACTTGGGTCTGTTTGCATCTGTAACTTCCGCCTGGCCTGAGGTCGGGGATAAATTACTTGCAGGAAATCAGTAGGACCTCGCATCGCCCGCCTGCTTTCTCCCCATCGGATCATTTTGATTCACTGAGCATTTCACTATTTTTAAAGTCTGGCCTGACGTCAGGGTCCCTGACCCGCGCCCCCTCCCGCGCCGGTGACTCAGCCTGCGGAGGGGGGTCTGCGGAAGCCCGGGGGGCTGGAGAGACAAGGCCCCGCCAGCCGCCCACCTGCAGGGGAGCTGGGAGCGGGGAGCGGGGGCGGGGGCCGTGCTGGTCGCTGGGATTGGGGGGGGGTGCTGCGGGGGCATCCGCGCCCCGGGGAAACCGAGGCAGGGACGGCCGGACCCCCGCCCCGCCCCCCCACGCCGGTTCCCAGCCGGTCCCATCTCTCCCCACCCAACCTGGGCGGGGGGATGGGGCGGGGAGCCGTCCAGAGTCCCAGCTCCGGTCTGGATTTTTCCGTGTCGCTTTGTTTATCTTGCTGCAGCAAAAGGGGAGATTATGCGCCTGTTCCCTTGGTGGCGTCAGATGTGCAGTTATGTATATTATGGGCAATCATTCCAAAGCGATTTTCTTCCATTTGGGCCTGTTAGTGAAAAGGGGGAAGAAACAAAAAGTCCGCTCACATTGTTTGCCTCGGGAGATCTGTCAACTTTCCAATCCAGCTGAAAACCGGAACTCGACTCTCTGCAGAGCCTACAGGGTCCGGCATCCCGTCCTCCCCGTCAGTAACACAGCGATAGCGTTTCTGCAAAACAATGTTGCCCGCGGGGCTCCCTGCGCCGCTCACGGGCGTGCAGCGAGCTCTGCTCCCCGGGGAAGACGCCCCGGTTTCAGGAGGCGCTCTGGGTGGAGGCTGAGCACAGGTACAGGTGTGTCGGGATCCGCTGAGCGTTCGCTCAGGTGCCCGTCACCCTTTGCAAGTTAGACTAAAGCCAAAAACTGGAATAAAGTCCCCTATTTTTTTCTCTCTTACGACAACCATTTTCTGCCTCCCTTTTTAATTGCGTGCCTAATATTTCAAGTTGTTCAAGGGATTTTTAAACTTCACCCAGAATCCCCCAACTGTAATAAAAGTGTTTGTTTTCAACATCTCCTTTCGTTTGGGGCAGAGAGTTGTAATTGGGAAGTATATGCTGTTTTGTATTCTGTTTTTGTTCCCCGTGCAATATTATTTCCAACACTTTTCCGTCTCTCGTGATCCTCATAATTTAACATTTTAATGGCGGCAGACTCTTCCGCTGAATGATTACTACACTGTTTGCTCAGCCACGCCTCTTCTGTGGGGCATTTAGGGGACTTCGGATTATTCATTAAAACAATTACCTTCCTGTAAACATTTATGCACGCATTCGCCCCTCCATCCAATCGGTGGAATATTAATTTGAGCCCCCCTGTTCTATGCAGAGGATGCAAATAAGGAATGCAAATGTGAGATCTCTCTGAGGAGCACTGAGTACATCAAGCCGCCAGAACTGCAAATTGTGGCTTGTCTGGGTCTATTGACGCATACTCACCACCAGACAGCCTTGCTCCTGGACTCAGGTCCAGTTGGACACGGAATGGCTAACTGGGCTTGCCTTATTCACCCCAGTGTGGCCAGCACCTAGGTCAGCGCCCCTTGACTATAGGATGCTGGTGATTGAGTGAAAGAATGCATGCATTATTCCAAGGAACCTGTGAAATAGGTATCATTGTCCCCATATTACAGATAAGGAAACTGAGACTCATGGACAGAGGTGCAGAGTGCCATGGAAACTGCAATTTACACACATACCATTGCATTTAACCCTCACTGCAGCCCTCTGAAATACATATGATTATCCCATCTTTGCAAATGAGGAAACTGAGGAGGAGAGTGTAAACCATGTTCCAGGATCACTCAGCCTGAAAATATTAGAATCCACATTGAAACCTAAAACTCCCGATTCAACATTCCATATCCTCCTCTTGAACTGTGGTTTTTCTCAGATGTAAGATTATAGGGTAAAAAGGCAAAAACATTTTTATTATTCTGTTTTCATATTGCACATATATTCCTTTTACTTGTTTGAAAGAAAATTATTACGTGTAATATACACAGTTACCAGGGTAATGACGGCTGTACCAGCAATAGGCATTATCTTTTTTTTTAAGATTTTATTTTATTTTTATTTTTTAAGATTTTATTTCTTAAGTAATCTCTACACCCAGCTTGGGGCTGAAACTCACAACCCCAAGATCAAGAGTCCCATACTGTACCAACTACGCCAGCCATGCGCCCCAATCTTTTCAAACATTTTGCTGGAGTGCCTGCATGGCTCAGTTGGTTAAGGGTCGGACTCTTGGTTTTGGCTCAGGTCATGATCTCAAGGTTTGTGGGTTTGAGCCCCTGCACTGACAGTGCAGAACCTGCTTAGGATTCTCTGTCTCCCCCTCTCTTTACCCCCTCCCCACGCACTCTCTATCTCTCTCTCAAAATAAACTAAAAAAAAAACATTTTTGCTAATGTGAACTGTTTTAACAGCTCCTATACCTATCTGACTTAGCATTTCATTAATTCATGTGAAAGACCAACACTTTTTCCTGTTTGTTTAATCTCCACACTTGTCTATATTGTCCACTTAGGAACCTGTCTCTTTGGTCCGTTTTGTTTTTTGTTTTTTACTTATTTATGTTTATTTATTTTGAGAGAGAGAGACAGAGCACGAGCAGGGGAGGGTCAGAGAGAGAGGGAGACACAGAATCCGGAGCAAGCTCCAGGCTCTGAGCTGTCAGCATAGAGCCTGATGTGGGGCTCGAACTCATGAACTGTGAGACCATGACCTGAACCCAAGTCAGACACTTAACCAACTGGGCCACCCAGGTGCCCCTGAACTTTGTCTTTTTGTTTATTGAACTCTCCATTTTATTGGTATATTTAACTGGCTTCTTTAAATATTAACCCTTTGTTATCATTGACTCCCACATTTTTTCACAGGTAATCGTTTCCTTTTTTATTTTGTTAATTTTCATTTTATGAATGTGGTCTACAATCCAATAGTCAAATGTTCAGTTTCCCGTGTTGCTCAGCCCTTAGAAAGCTGTGTCCCTCTTCTAAAAAGCTAGTTAGAAGCCAAACCTCAGGGCACCTGGGTGGCTCAGTCAGTTAAGCATTTGACTTCTGCTCAGGTCATGATCTCACAGTTAGGAAGCTCAAGTCTGCATCGGGCTCTCTGCTGTTAGCACAGAACCCACTTAGTAGCCTCTATCACCCTCTTTCTCTGCCCCTCCCTCACTCTCTCACAAAAAAAAAGTACACATTTTTTTAAAAAGGGAAAAAAGAACCAAAATCTTATGTTTAATGTGCTAATCCATCCAGAGTTCAACATAGTATGGAATATGGTTCTAAAGTGTAATTTCCCCAATTTCCTAATTTAAGACAGAGCTCAAGTTCACACTCACCTGGAGAGTGACACCTGGTGGGGATGGCCAAAATGAGTTCTCATGCACGTCCCACGCTGTTGCTAATACTTTGGGCATCACCTAAATTGCTACCCAATACCTTATATTAAATTATTCATTTGTTCATCACACTTTTGTGGCCCCTCCTCATATAGCTAACATTTACATATTGGTGGATTTATCTCCAGCTTTTTCTTTTTTCCTATTCTATTGATTTATTTTTCTACCCTACTTGGGTAACCTTTTAATTATTGTAGTTTTATAACATATTTTTTAATTTGGCATGGTAGAATAAACTGTCGTGGCATCGTATACAATTTGGGGGAGCTTAGACAATTTGGGGGATAGAGAAACATTTTAAGGGAATACCCTTACTTTTGTAAAATTTGCAGAAACTATGAGAACTTAACTCTCATCAGCTTCATGGAATACCACCTCTGCCAGCTGGGCCAATTTCCATCTTATTTAAATTGTTATAATTTTATGGTCTCTTTATGCTCATGAAGTTTATACTTATTTTCTTCAGTGGTTTCCATTGGTCTATGCTGCTTAACATTACCTAGAAATTTTCATTCAACTTGGGGAGAATTATCATCCTTGGAAACTTTCTTCTTTTCTAGAACACAGCATCGGTCCACATCCCATTGTCTGTACTTTCCAGGAAATTGTTCATTGTTTTTCACATCCTGTTTTCCCAACTAATAAATGCATAATTTTCTTGTTGTAATTTCTCTCTTGTTATAATTAATGAGATGTTAATTGTGGAACATTAGAATACTATTGATTTCAGGCATTTCTTATATCTGACAACATTTCCCAGCTTTATTTACACTTTTTATCACCTGAAATTGAATATTTTGTCTCTATGGGCCTAACATATATTCTTCTTATGTCTTCATTTTGGCGCTTAATTTATTAAACAGATATTTCAAAATAGTGTTAAATTAAGGCAGCACCTTAATTTTATTCTGCTTTTAAAGAAATGGTTCTAGGGTTGTCCATTGACTAAATCATCATCTCTTAAAATTATTTTTAAAATAATTTCAGGGGCGCCTGGGTGGCTCAGTCAGTTAAGCATCCAACTTTAGCTCAGGTCATGATCTCATAGTTCATGGGTTCGAGCCCCACATCGGGCTCTGTGCTGACAGCTGGCTCAGAGCCTAGAGCCTGTCTTTAGATTCTGTGTCTTCCTCTCTCTCTGACCCTCCCCTGCTCACACTGTCTCTCTTTCAAAAATAAAATAAAACATTTTTTTTAATTTTAATAATTTCATAATATATTAAGAAAATATACTTTTAAGGGTGCCTGGCTGGCTGAATCAGTAGAGCATGTGACTCTACTGATGTACTGATGTTGGGAGTTTAAGCCTCATGTTGGGTTTAGAGATTACTTAAAAATAAAATCTTTAAAAAAAAAAAGAAAAAAATATAGTTTTAATCCTCTTGAAAAAAATGTGTACTTAGAATATGTGTTGAATTTTTAAATTACTTTTTAGCATCTATGGAAATGCCTACATATATGGATTTTTATTTAATTTGCTGAGGTCTTATAAGACTTTGTAATTGAACCATCCTTGCATTCCAGGAATACATTTAACTTTATATTGCAATGCCCACTTTACAGGTTTTATTTAAGATTTTCCTGTCTATATTCATGACATTTACTAGTTATTTGGGGTGTTTATACTTATCAAAAGTGTATTCTGTACAAGAATACTCTTTGTAACATGGTATTATCTATTTCTTAAAATATTTTTTAAAATTCACTCAGAATTCAGAATTTTTTCTTGAAATTGTAATAGTTTTTATGACTTTCTGATTTTCCCTCTCCTTTATCAATCTTTGAAGATTTTCTTTGTCTTGTATCAACTTTAAGAATTTTTATTTTGGGGGCGCCTGGGTGGTTCAGTTGGTTAAGTATCCGGCTTTGGCTCAGATCATGATCTCACGGTTCGTGGGTTCGAGCCCCGCGTCAGGCTCTGTGCTGACAGTTAGCTCAGAGCCTGGAGCTGCTTCGGATTCTGTGTCTCTCTCTCTCTCTGACCCTCCCCTGCTCGTGCTGTCTCTCTCTGTCTCTCAAAAATAAATAATAAAAAATGGAATTTTTATTTTGAATGAAATTACCCATTTCTTTTAGAATTACAAGTACAAAGCATACTTATAGTTATTTCTTTTAGTTATTTTGATACATGTCTATTTTTGTTCTAATTTCTCTTTTTATGTGTTTTTTAGTTTCTCCCTATTAGGCTTATAAGAACCTTGTCCATATTAATACAATTTAAAGAATAATCTCTTGTTTTGTTGACTTTATTTTTTACTTACCAATTTATAACTTTATCTTTTTATTTCTTTTATTGTGTCTTTTATTCTCTGATATATTAAGTTGAATAATTTATTTACTTTCTTTTTAATTTTAATAATAAAACATTTAAAGCTTTCATTAACATTTTCTATAACCATTTATTTTGATATGTAGTATATTATTATTATTTTCTAAATTGTTACTGAGTTCTTGACTGTCCCATTGTCCCAGTTGCTCTTTAGAAGATTATTTCAAAATATCAGAATAACTTACAATTTTGTTTGTTTTATTCTTAAGACTTTTAAATTTAATTTTTAATTGTATTTTGGTTAGAAGGTAGCCTATATAACCTCTGATGAAGTTTATTCACTCAATTTTATATAAACTAGCAAGCAATAAGATTGATAAGTGTTCTTCAAGTAATTCTAAAGACATTCTAATTCATGTATGAACTACAGAATTTTGTCTACTTTACTTGTTCTGGTTTTGATTATAAGGAACTTAATGTTCCCCTGTAACTGAATGTTTGCTAGTTTCTACAGGAAGTCCTTACATTCTTTGCTTTGTGTGTTTTGCTGCTATGTTATTAGGTGCATATAAATTGACAATTATTATTTCTTAGTATGTACTTAAGTGTTTATCTTTGTATAACTACCCATTTATTTCACTTAAATATGTTTTATCATGAATTATTCGATATTGTTATTGCAAGCTTTGTTTTCCTATATTTATTATCATTGCCATATCTTTATGAAACCTTTTTATTTTAGGTTGTCTGTACGGCTTTTTATAAGTATGTCATTGATAAGCAAGACATTGTTGAAATATCTTTTAGAATCTTTTTTGAGCATCTTTGCCTTTTAGAGGAATTTCCACATGGTGTTTTTCTTCTTATTTTAGTTTTTCTTTTTCCTTCTATAAAAGTTTTTAAACTTTTGGTTGAATTTTATTTACCTGAATGATTATTTCCATAGCTGACTTTTTCCTTTCTTCTAAGCCACTTTATTAGCATTTTAAAAGAATTAAAGGGGAAAGCATCCCTGGTCATTCATATAGCAACATTCCAAAAGAGCAGAGCATTGTCTAATGAAATGTAAGCATCTTCAAGTTTCCAAACTCCCCACCACCACAAATAGTTCTCTTTTTCTACTTGGGTTGTGTTTTCTTGAGTTCTGTACCCGTTCATTTGTCTTCCACCAAAAGCTGATTTCTATTCCTTAGTTTTGATATCAAGACTAATTATTCTGGTAGAGTATTTTTAGCTATCATCTTCCTATTTTAAATGTACCATTAAAGTTACTTTTTGTCCCCAGAAATGCCATATACAAAATCATCTTACTTTCCCCTCAGTTCTTCTACACAACTCCACAATTTTCTGTCCTTTTTTTTTTTTGAAATTTCAATGAACCATAGCAATTTATTAATTCTGTTTCATGAAGAACTTTGAGGGGGGAAATGTTCCAAAAGCCAAATCCTTCTTATTAACAAATCCTTTATAAAGTATCCTTTCTCTAAAGGTCACTATTACTCTTGCTCCAATTATAGTATTAGTGTTCACATAAATCATCAGATTATCACCTCTACTTTTTTCTAGTCCTTTCTCACCTATTCGGATGGAAAATTTATCCTGAATAAATGATAAGCACGATGTAAGCCCTCCTCATTTAGCACCGATTTCTTTAAAAATGTCACACTGACTTTTAGCACCTGTAATAAGTAGCAATATTAGATTAACTCTTTTCAAAACCAGTTTTATAACCGGTAGTTTTGGGGCATTACTTCTCCACTAGTAGTGTGTGTGGTCATAAGAAATGAAAAATTATGGGGGATAGAGATCAGGGGAAGGGCACAAAGACGGTAAATAGTCACCAAGATGAAGAATCATGAGATTAATAAAGAACCATTATTCTTTATTAATATTGGAATTTCCAGCATCGGTGCACCCCCTACTGACTGAAGTCTGTTTTAAAAGATCATTTAACGTATGTCATAAGAAATGAATCAATCAAGTTCCTCAGGAAGAATCTTTACTCCTTTTTTTCGTAAGAAACCCCAGTGGATCTTCACTGACGATAGAGTCACACCGGAACTCAATAACATGTAGCTCAAAGCCACTCAACTTCTGAAAGAAATCTATTTATTTATTAACTTACAGACATTTATTTAGCACCACGTAGAACCTTGGGAGGATATGTAAATGACCAACACAGAACCCCTGCATGTTAAATTCTCATGGGGGGAGACAGACAACTAATTAGGAGCTGCTGAGCCTCACTTTCCCCTGCTCCCCCTCCATGCCCCAAACCAACCATGTCAAATCAGAGCACACCGCCATCTCCAAAATGGCCATACAGCGAATTTTCACGCACCCCTAACATCACCCATGCTCTTCTTTCTCCCTGGAACTCCCTCCGCCCTCCCCTTAAAAGACTACTTTTTCTTCATGATTCAACCAGTAAATCATTCTCTGAATACTGGAGTTTTTCCAGTTTTATATTATTACAAATAACTCTGAGATCTAGATCTTTGTCCAAATCCCTGGATATTCTGTTACAGCAGATTCCTGTGTTGAGAATCACCTGGACAAAGAGGAATGTTTAAGGTTCTGAATAATACTGCGAAGTTGCTCTCCAGAAAGATTATATCAATTTATACTTTCAACAGAAGTATATAAAAGTGCCTGTTTCACGTCACACTCACCAACCAACACTCACCTAATTGTTGCTCATTTAAATTTTTTTAATTTTTTGGTGTTTATTTATCTTTGGGAGACAGAGACAGAGTGCAAGCAGGAGAGGGGCAGAGAGACAGGGAGACACAGAATTGGAAGCAGGCTCCAGGCTCTGAGCTGTCAGCAGAGTCCGACGTGGGGCTAAAACCCATGAAGTGTGGGATCATGACCTGAGCTGAAGTTGGATGCTCAACCCACTGAGCCCCCCAGACGCCCCTAGCTGTTACTCACGTAAGAGGGCAAACGTGATGTACTGTCTTGATTTACACATGTTGGGTCGCCAATACAGCTGAGCATTTTTCACCCCTATTACCCATTTGCACCTTTTCTACCAATAGTCTGTTCATGGAATTTTTATTTTCTAAACAGTTTTTAGTGGCTTTTTAATAGTTCATATGAGTTTTTAATATATTAAGAAAATTAACTCTTCGTGATATTTGTGGTAAATATTTTCCTACCTTTTCTTCCTGATTTTGTTTTTGATGCTTTTCTGTGTTTGTGAATCAGTCCTATTTATTCAGTTGAATCTGTATGAATCATCAAATTTTTAACATTTGTCTCTTTAGTTCATCTAGAATTGGTTTAGGTATATAGCCTGAGATAATACAACTTTCTGGGGTTTTTACCCCCCAAATACTTAACGGCCTGTCCTAACACCATTTATTTGCTAAGCTATCCTTTCTCCTTGGATTTGAAAGGTTAATTTAAATCAAATGATTAAGTATCATATATTCTAAGATTAACTTTAAGACTATCCATTTCTTTCTATCCATTTTTCCCAGTGTCTGCTTTTTAGATATTATATTTTATTTTAGTCTTTTATATTCTACTTGTCCAGTCCACTATTTTCGCTACCATAGCTGGATAGTAATGTTGTAATATTTGGTAGATCAAATTCTTCTCTTTGCCTTTTCAAACCTTCCTGGATATTCTCACATATTTATTGTTCCAAATGAACGTTGGAATCACTCTAACAGGTGTGATTGTGGGAAGAAAGCATCCTGTTGGGATTTTGATTGCAATTTCATTAAACTAATTTGTGGGAAATTGACATCACAACATTCTATCTTCTGGTTCGGGAGCATGGCATGTGTTTCTTATTGACATTTCTCATTACATTCCTCTGAATGTTTACGATTCTCTTCACACAGGTCCTGTATACCTCTTGTGAAGATTTCTTCCAAGGGGGGCGCCTGGGTGGCTCAGTCGGTTAAGCTTTGACTCTTGACTTCAGCTCAGATCACGATCTCACCGTTGGTGGCAAGGCGCTCCATGACCACATGGAGCCCGCTCGGGATTCTCTCTCTCCCTCTCTCTCGGCCCCTCCTCTGCTCTCTGTCTCTTTCTCTTTCTCTCTCTCAAAATAAATAAATAAACCTTTTTCAAAAAATTCTTCCTAGGTATCCGTATTTGGGGCAATTTTGAACGAAAATTCTCCATTATTGCTTATAAATGATCTTTGCTGGTATGAAAGAAAGCTATTGATTCTTGTATTTTTCAATTAATTTTGGATCAAACTTAAAAGATTCTATATTCGCTTTTCAGTCTTACCTAAAGTAAAATTTTCATGGATAAACAGCTCGCACTATGTGCTGACAAATCCTGTGAAAAATGTAAATATCTGAATGTGTCCGTGCTGAGACTCCAGTTGGCTCATGTAAATAACTTGGAACTATTTGAGGTTTCGTCTTATTCAGAGTTATAGTCAAGGCCATTTGAAGAAACGGGGAACTTCTGAAATTACTGCTCACAGAAGGCTTTTTCATCAGTATCACTCTTAGTGACGAGAACGTCAGACAAAGGAAAAGCCCGGATACACAGACAGTGGTTTCCCCCACCGCGTTCCAAAAAGTGCCAACTCGTGAGGTCTGGTGACTCTGTTTACCCATCTGCTCAGGGTCTGAAGCATTTGGAAGAAAGGCCGACGTGAATTCGAGATTTCGTCATGAAATCTCAGCCTGCCAGGACTCACACACGTTTTCATTTTGTGTAAAGTAACATACAGACCGTAAAGGGGATGTTTTCTGTCGCAGCTGACGGTTCACTTTACAGCCTTGGCCTCTGAGGGGATGTCTCACCCCTCACTTCCACAGCGGCGACATACGTGCACTTGTCAGATGTTTCTTGGAGGGAAAGGGGACAGGAGCAGGGTGCAGATTGGTGCATCTTGACACTAAACAAGTCCACAGCCTGAGAGGAAAGCGATATGCAGGGGCCGACGGTTACCTCCTCATTAATCATTTGGGCACGTCTTCTAATAGGGCCTCGCACTGGTTTACTAAGGACACACGGCCCAGCCAGACAGCTGTTCCTGCAAATGAAGGCAGTTTGGGCTGTGGGCTCATCCCTCCCTCCAGACCTGCTCTGAGCCACCAGCTGGGCTCCTGCCCCCGCTTGTCTCTGCTCTGGCCTCTCAGACCAGTCTCTGAGACTGACCCACAGCGCTGCTGGGGGCACTGCTGAGATTCGGGCTCTCGCTCAGTACCCTTGCCTTCTTTCTGGCTTACGGACCTTCAGGTTGTGCCTTGCAAGTTTCTAGTTCTGTTTTATAAGCCTGCCTACACTCGTATTGGCCCCATTGATTAAAAAAAAGAAAAAGACATAGCATCACCTAATGCGGGGCTTTGGCTTTCTATCATGCCTTTAATCACTCAACAAATGCTTATTGACAGCAAATCCACGTCCGGACAGTGCTCGGTCATGGCCAGGCACTGGAGGTCCAGCTGTGAATGAGGCAGACCGTCTGTCCGGTGCTCTCCCCAGAGCCAAGGCCAAACCCCTGGGTTCTTGCAGGACCCCTCCCATCCAAAGTACAAGATTTGGGCTGTTTCATCGTCCACAATGGTATGTGTTCACTTTATACTTCATGGAAGGCTCCCTTGGCAGATTTCCAGCATGGTGCTGAAGAAGCCAGATGCGAAGAGACCTTCTGTTCTCTCGGTCGGCCAAGAAGCAGCCGTAAAAATAGAAAGGACGCACTCTTTTGTTTTGTCTGGTTGTGTTTGGTTTTGTCTGGGAGGAGGAAGAACGTACGATAGGAATGGAAGTCGATGTGTCTAGACCGTCTATGCTCAGGTGCACAGAGGCTGTGCCTGCACACGGCCGGCAAGGCTGGGCCCCCGGCGTTCTGGTTTCCATCTCGGATGCCAATAATCCAGGTCGTCATCCTTTCGTCAATGGTCCGAATTAACCTGTTCAGGCATCATGGCATCACAAAAGGCAACGGACTGGCAGGAGAGTGGGGGGGACCACCTTCTGGGCCCGCGGGCACTGGCTGCTTGGTACCATGGACCCCCAAGGCTTTCAGGAACCTTCTACCCTCATGCTCTTAGGCTTTTTGGTGTACTCCACACCGTTATCTACCTTCCTGTACCAGGAACTGAGTCTTGGTAATGAAATGATGTGTTGTTTTTTTTTTGAAAGAGCCAGATCAGTGCATACGAGATAGTTCGTGACAAACATTTGACTTTTCTTCCACCTTCCCATCCTTCTGTGCTTGATTTTCATTACAATTTTCACAATATACATAAAACATCACAGTTCTGCAGAGTGGACCTTTTAAAAAGACCACAAGAAAGGAAAAGTTGACTCTCCCCCCAATTCTGTGCATAGAGTCCACAAAGGTACTTATTGCACTTCCGCTCCAGTTTAATTTTTTTTCTTTAATGTTTATTTATTTTTGAGGAAGAGAGAGTGACAGAGCACGAGCAGGGGAGGGGCCAAGAGAGAGGGAGACACAGAATCGGAAGCAGGCTCCAAGCTCTGAGCTAGCTGTCAGCACAGAGCCCGACACGGGGCTTGAACCCACGAGCTGTGAGACATGACCTGAGCCAAAGTCAGACGCTCAACCGACTGAGCCCCCCAGGCGCCCCCATTGCACTTCCGCTCAGGTTTAAAATATTCCAGCGCACCTGCATTCTCAGAGGGGGAACAAGGGTGACCTGGGCAGGTCGTATTCTGACCGCAAACGTTTGTGTCCTCCTGCGGCCGGACCTGGGCAACAAGGAAGGGCCTTACACGAGTTTTGTCCCCGCACCGTAATCCAAGGCCGAAGAGTCGGGCTGGCGAGCAGAAGGCGCCTGTGACAGGGGAGACCCTGCTGTCTCCCCGCTCCTTTATCGGCTGGGATAACGGCCCCCGTCTCCTTTCTGGAGATGTCACGCCGGCCGGTGAGAATCCGCGTGCTGTGCTCTGAGCCGCCTTAGAGAAAGACCGGCTACCTGTCACCCTCACCGGCTACCTGTCACCCTCACAACGCCGCCCGGCACTCGTCACTGCGTGGGACGGACCCCAGGACGCTGATCTTTTGAAACCCTGATCGGCGGAACAGCTTTCGGGAAGTGACTCTGGCTGTGACTGTCTCTCCCTGGGTGTGTAGGCCGCTGGCCCCTGAAATGTTATATCCGAAAGGTCATCAAGATAAAGTCAAGCAAGAATAGGCCACACACAAAACGGAGCTGTCTGGACCTGACCCAGCCAATATGCAGCTGCACCTGTAATTCCTTGGTTCCCAGGCCCCCTGTGGACGGGGACACGCGGCAGGGGAGCCCCCGCGAGGCCTCGGCTGTTTCTGGGTTGGTCCGTTTGCCTCCAGCAGAACGTGGGAGACGGCCCAGCTCCAGCACAGCAGACAGCCGGGCTCTGCGTCCTTCCGCAAACCTGACTGCTGACAGCTAGCTCAGAGCGTCTCAGAGGAGGGTGATCCCAGCACCTACCGCGCCCCCTTTCCCTTTCTGACTCCACAGCAAGGGGTTGGTTTGCTATTTCTGTCACCAAACACCAGGTCACCGTGGGGTGACTTCAAATAAGAAATGTCCTTCACAAGGGCTTAAAAAAAAAAAAACGAAAAAGCTCATAAGTATGTGCGTGAAGCTGCGGCATCGAGGCGTCTCTGTGCTCAGAGCCTCGGCTTGGGGCCCGTGCGGCTCCTCCGCCTTCCCCGCCTCCTCGTGGGTCACAGGGACCGGACGAAGCCCATCTGGCGACTGTCACAGAAGCTGCTTGTGTCCGCACACACGTGCGATGGTGACATTTTTGTTCTCCCGGGAAGGACCCCTGGCCGGGCTTTCGACCTCCGTGTGGAGAGCGTGTGCACGGGAGCCTGTCCACGCAGAAGGGCTGGGCACGGAGTGATGCCCGTTTCGCCAAGGACCGCCCGGTGAGGGGCGACCGCTAACAGGACAGAGCGATTCGGCTTGGAGAGATGACCTTTAATTTCTCAGGATGAGGAGTTACTGGAATCGTCAAAGTCCTCCTGGGAGAGATCCATTTCTTATGATAGGAAAGTAGGCAGAACTCGGATAGATACTTGGGTAAACAAGAGGCAGGGGTAAATCACGTGGGTAGGAAGTTCGGAGCAATTACCCGAAATCTTCAGTCGCTAATGGAAATGAAATTGAATTTGACTCGAGACACTTGTCCAATTACAAGTAATGTGAGATCCCTGAAGGCGGGAGGGTGCTGGGGTCCCCGCAGGCCGCTGGGCTCCTCCTGCCTTCTCTCCTCTCTCTTTCCAGGGCCAGGGGGCACCACCAGCCCCCATCCCCTCCCCCTGGAACACCCAACCCCGCCCCCGAGAGGCGGTGGGACACCGAAGTCGTAGGCTTGAGTTTCGCATGCCGCTTCTCTCTGGCTCGTTCTGTGGCCACGCAGACTCCGGCTCTCCATTTTGTGAGGCCTGCTCGGGTCACCGCGTGGGAACCCGAGAGGCGGCGCAGGTCAGCAGTCAGCAGCGCTCGCCCAAAATGCCGCAGGCCCCGCCCACTCGCCCCGCTCCACCTCTGCCCCTGGGCTTCCTGCGCCCTTCTCCTGACCACGCCTCCCTCCCAGAGCCAGCCCAGAGGAATTAAGAAAGCCCTCCTTTTTAGTGTACAGTGGGTGCCTAATAGCCCTCTGACCCCCTGAAAACCAACACCGCAACTCCAGAGTAAATAATGAAAACCAAGAAGTGTGTGGCTGGGACTTTATCCTGAAAAATGAAATATAAAATGGCAAGAGTAAGTTTTTACACACACACAGGCATAGATGTGGTGATACACATACATGTGATTATATATTCATGTACACGCACAACTTAGGCTAAAATCATGACTCGATGCAAATTCTCATTACACAGAACGAATCAAGGGCTAGTTTTTCCCACAATCCTCCCCACCAAACAGGGAAAAGCACCACCCAGTCCACTTGGACCTCACAGCTCAAGCACAGGAACAGAGATCCTGGCAGAAACAGCCAACGAGTTGGCCAGCTTTCCCACGGGCATCTCCCAGGCCCCGCTCCTCACCGTGCTCCCTTAGGGCGCGCTTTTCTTTGAGGTCCGTCCCTTGTGGGTCTTCTCCTCTCGGTTGTCAGCGTCTGCTCTTCCATGAGGTCGTCCCCGGGGGTCTCATGTTTCATGGGGCAGGAGGTCTCTCTCACAATCGGCCTGAGATGCTCCCGGATGACACCCCGTATCTTCTCCAAGGGTCTCCATTTCACTTTCTAGTCATTTGTGGTGCATTTTTAGCCGTGGGCGACCAGTGAGAGACGGACCAGCCAGCACCGGGGCCCAGCACGCGAGGGTCCGGGCTAGAGTCACACGGCATCACGTTTGTAAGTGCTCAGTTTGGTAGGTGAGTATTTCCATGTTTCCATGACTCTTGCTTCCCTCCGCAGCCACATTACAGCAAGGACTCAAAAAATGGAAAGTTAAAGAAGAGGTTGCTAGTCCCTCTAACACAAAAGTTACTATAGTTTGAATGGTTGTATCCCCCCCAAATCCATATGCTGAAATCGTTTTCTTTTTATGTTTTTATTGTTTTTGAGTGAGACAGAGACAGAGCACAAGCTGGGGAGGGGCGAAGAGAGAGGGAGACACAAAATCCCAATCAGGCTCTGAGCTGTGAGCACAGAGCCCGACGTGGGGCTTGAGCTCACGAACTGCAAGATCATGACCGCGGCGGGACTCAGATCCTCCACCAACTGAGCCCCACAGGCGCCCCTCACATGCTGAAATCTTAATGCCCAGCGTGATGGTGTGAGGTGGGGGGCCTTCAGGAGGTGCTTACACCCCAAGTCCTCAGGAATGAGATTAGCACACTTAAAAAAAGAGACCTCCCTCAACCCAAACAGACTAGGTTGTAGACATAGACACACACACACACACACACACAGACTATAATATGAGGTGCATGTGCCAACAGGGACCCCAAAGCTGAAGCAGAGCGCTCTGCTGAGCTGTAGAAGGGGCCCACCAGCGAGGTGCCCACGGGAGTGGAGTATTTGCAGAGTCTGATGATGTGAGTAAGACTCTTCAGGACAGGCAAGGGGAAAGTGCATTTTGGGCAGAGAACACCATGGACAAAGTTCAAGGGTGTGGAAATGGGTGGCCTGCTGTGGAAAGCAAGGAACGGATGCGGCCACGGGGCTCAGCTGAGTTGGGGATGGAAGGACAAGTGACGGAGTCCCGACGGGAAGCCTGGGTAGGATCATAAGAGTCTGCTAGCTACAGCGCAGGGCTAGCGACAGCGAGCACTGCGACGCTACTGACATCGGGGGCCAGCTGCTGCTTTGTTGCAGGGCACGGTCTCCATCCTGGGCACTGTCCCTGACCTCTACCCGCAGATGCCAGCAGCGGCCCCTCCCTGTATGTGACAACCAATAACGTCTCCAAACATTGTCACTTGTCTCCTGGAGGAAATTGCTCCTGGTTGGGAGCCTGCTAGCGTAGGATAAACTCCGCGTGGACAGGGATGGCCTCGAATAGATGATCTGGGGCTATTTGTTGAATGACCAGGGGAAGGGAGCAACAGCAAACATTAGAGAGAGAAAGTACATTCCCAGAGTCCAGGAGACATAAAGAGGATCCATGAGAACACAAACCATTTTAAAGAGAAGTGGAGGAGCGCCTCGGTGGTTGAGCGTCCGGCTTCGGCTCAGGTCATGATCTCACAGTTTGTCGGTTCGAGCCCCGCGTCGGGCTCTGTGCTGACAGCTCAGAGCCTGGAGCCTGACTTTGGATTCTGTGTCTCCCTCTCTCTCTGACCCTCCCCTGCTCACACTTTCTCTCTCTCTTTTTCTCAAAACTAAATAAAAACATTTAAAAAATTAAAAAAAGAGAAGTAGAGGAAAGTGAGGGAAGCTCGCTGTGACTTTGGAGATAAAGGTCATTGCTGAGAGGCTCAGAGGAACAGGTGGGCTTGGAATTTTCAGAGAATGGATGAGAATCACCAAAATACAGAGACAGCACTAAGGAGACACCCACTCCTGGAGTGTATGACAGACAGTTGGAGCCCACAGGCTTACTGTTTTATATTCATAGTTAGGCATCTAGTGTAGAGGTTAAAAAATACCCATTTTCTATTGACAGTAGCTATATGAAATGTTATTTAAATGTATTTGCAAAGAAGCTAGTATAAAACGTGAAGTAGTCAGGGGACAGGTTAGATGGGCCGGCTGTGAGGACGGCGCTGTGCAGGACTGAGGTTTGGAAGGACATCGAAGGCACCGGGGCCCAGCTGAAGCTGAGGTGCATGACCTCATCCACCTCTCCGCGGCCGGCTCTGCGCCCCCACACCACCAGTCCCCAGGAGCCCCGTGCTCTGCCCACCGTCCTCCGCGAAGCCTGCCCCAGGGACCGCGGCTCGCGGCCAGGTCCCTTCGCTCCAAACTCCTAACCCTCACTTTACATATCTTCCAGTTATTTCTTGACTTGGGTTTCGGATCCTCAGCCAGAAGTTCCTTGATGGCTGGAATCACACCTCCATTCCTCCCTCCCTCGCCACACCCTCCATCCCCAGGCACAGGGAAGGGTGTGGAGACCTGGGGATTGGCTGTGGTCCTGGGGCAGCTGCCCCGAGGGCCAGTCACCTACTTAAGTTCAAGTCAACGTTATTTCCCTGTTGCTGCGACAGGCTTAGTCAGTGATGCAATTCTTCAGTATTTAAGAACCAATCATTGGTTTCCTCTGGGGGAGAGGATGTATGTAAAGGCCTTGCTCTCTCAATCCAAGTCCAAGGTGGTATCGTTTCTATCCTGGGGAAATGCACAGGAGAGACAGTCAGGGTCTAAGGCCCCATTCTGCCATGTCCCTGTCCCCATCATCACTCCAGAGGCAGCGAGGACCATCAATAGACTGAAGCAGTGTGAGCGGGACAGTGTCAGTGACTTTTCCTACCTTTGAAAAAACAGAAATCGTGAACTAGGGGAAGAATCGTGTTCTTTAAAATAAACAGAGCAGGAATCCGGGGTGGTGAACGGCTCTGCGGAGCTCCAGGAACAGCAGGGACAGGCTGTTCTATCCTGTCGGGTCCTGAACCAGTGTTTTAAACACCCAGCAACATTAACTTCGCATCTTAATCAAGGCTGAGCCACTCTGAGCCGCCATTAAAGCATTACCTCCCCAAGAATTCATTCCAAGTACCACAGAGCTTTTTTTTTTAAGTCCTAGGTGCCACAAATTGCACTTAGCAACTACCCAACTATATTATTTCCTTCCTGCCTAATGTAATTTTCCTGTTTTTCTATATAAAGGACTTCAGCTATTTTTTAAAAAATTATCCTCCCTCCTAAATTAACCTGGCTTCTATTTGTTTTTTAACAATCAAACGAGCTAAGAACAAGAATGCGGCACTGTTTCCAACCGGCTTCTAAGGAACCACATGTAAAGATTTTACTCCCCAATCATCATTTAAAATGGCAAACTGTTCCTTCAGCCACAGGGGCGGGCGGGGGCGGGGGGAGGCTTAGCCTTCGCTAGGCCTGACCCTTTGTCCACTGGACAAGCCTCACCTGTGTATGACATCACGTGCCATTCCTGCCTGGCACTCACTTCTTAGTCACTCACGCACTTATGCAGCCAGCGAGTATTACGTCAGGATGAGGGAATTATTGAACAAGTCTGGCAAGAGCCTCACCCTCAAGGGCTTACAGTCTAGTGGAAATTAAACAGATAAACACGATGATTTCAGTAATTCATTCATCCCACAAATCATTGTTATTCCATTTTCCAATAAATAATCATTGAACCTTTACTATGTACAAGGTGCTGAGAATCGTATATTGGGCAAAACAGGCAAAATCCTTGCCTTCAAGGGCTTGCATTCAAGTGGGAGTTAAATAAACAAGACAATCTCGGAGAGTGACGCAGGCTAAGAAAAATGCAGTGGGATGCTGTGATGGAGGAACCAAGGGTTGAAGGAGGTCTATGGAAGGGTGAGGAGGGAAGGGGTCTCTCAGGAGTGGCATCTGAGCTAAAACCCATCTATACACCCAGGGTCATGACGTTCTCCCATCTGTTCCAACGAGCGCCCATTCTTCGGGCGTCAATCACACTGCCTGATGTCAGTTTCTCTATGTCTATGTATCTTCTGCCCACCGAGGGTCATAACTGCATGGAGGGCAAGAGGAATGAGCACAGAACTCATTGGCTGGTTGGTTGGTGGGATGACTTCGGGGCCCCTACAGTCCGGGGAGACACAGGAGGTGGCTGGCTGTGGGACCCACGGTCCAGGTTAAGAGAAAAGTTGGTAGGAATTCTCTAATGAGGCGCCATGAACATCTGCTCAGGACACACCACAGGGCCGTCCGTGTGAGGGGGTTTCCGGACCCGTCTACAGGCTCGCATTAGGCGAGCAGGGGCCGGGCGGGAACGCGCGGGCGAGGCGTGCACGGCCAAGGCGCCCAGGAACCCGCTGGGCCCGGCCCAACTCTGTCCAGAGGTCAGCGCTCCCGGCGACGCCCGCGAGGGGGCGGGCGGCCCGACGCGTGCCGCGCCTGCGCAGCACAGCGCCTACGCCGGCGGCCCCGGGCGCTGCCCCGGAACTGCGCCGGCGCGTTGCGCCCGGCGCTAAGGGGCGGGGTTTCGTTGCGCCGCGCGCAAGGCTGGGGCGAAACCCTGGCCGGGATAGGGCGTGGGGCAGCGCGTCGGGACGTCCCTCGCGTCGGGCCCGACGGCGCGTGCGCGCTGCGCGGCCGGCGGGGCGGCTGGAGGGGGCGGGGCGGGGGCAAGTGTGGCTTTTTTGCCTCATTGTCCCCTCGCGCCGGCCGGGCGTCGCGCAGGCTGCCGGCACCATGAAGATCTGGACTTCGGAGCACGTCTTTGAGTAAGTTTGGGGAGTGGGGCCGGTCGGCGGGGCGCACGGGGCAACTGCAGGGAGGGAGGGCAGGTTGGGCCGGGAGTCGTGGCGAGGCCGGGGCGCCCCTCAGGAAGCTTCCAGGCGTCGGGCCTAGTTTGGGGAGCCGGGTTGGAGCCCCGCGGGGCCCCGGGGGCGGGGACTTTCGGTCTGCGACCCAGACGCGGATGTCCCGAGGAGGGGGCCCCCGGATGTCCAGGCCCAGCGGTTGACCAGGCTGGGAGGGAGGCCCGGGACGGGGACGAGCGGCCGGAGCCCCCCACCCCACACCCCAGGCTGGTGGGGGCGTCGCCTGGCACGAGGTCCTCGACTGCACTCGGGTGGCAGAGGGCCCTGCTGGTCACTTCCGGCCTTGCCAAACCCGGTGGGATTGCCCCCCTCCCCCGGCGGATCCTAGCAGGAAGGCGTGGGCGAGTCTCCTCGCCGGGCCACCTTTTGGGAGGAGTATGGCACCGGGTGAGCTCGGCGACCGGGAGGCGAAACTTGTCCCGCAGCTCGAGACCTGAGGAGCAGAGCCTTAAAATTGGAGTCCAAGGTCCAGCTCTGGCTCCAGCAGACTTCATGACCTTGGGTTCCCGTTTTCACCGGAGACACGGAAGAGGACAGACAGTGTCGTCAGGGCCTGCCACCGCAGTTTGTCTTTGAGGCCACGCTCAGTGACCTCTCTTGGTTGGAAGAAATTCTTAGTAACAGAATAGGCCTCACACCCGGTGGATGTTGGGTTCCATATACAAACGAAGCAGGCATATGAGCTGCTGTGTCATTTTTTGCAAAAACAAAAAAACACACAAACAATCCTGATAATCCAAGAAAGCGCTCCTCAATGGGCTAATCCGTCTTCCTGTCACCGATCTTAAATGCCACCTTTGTCCTACATGCTGTCGTGACTTTACATTTTAATCCATTTCTGATCTCCCCCATCTTGCTATTGCTGCCACACTGTTTTAATTTTTATAGCTTGGCAGTGTGTTTTAACTCCGCCATTTGATTGTTTAAACCATGGTTCTAAGGGCAGTTTTAAAAGAAGTTGTAAATTTTTTGCATCCTCGGTGACCCAGACCTGTCCAAGAGTCCACGGGCTTCTGGAAAGTATAGAGTGTCAGAATCAGAGGGAAGATTCCTTTTTCCCTAGTGCTTAGTCTCCTGGGTAAAAAGACCCTAGACTTGTGGTCTTTCTGATGCTCTCTGCATGGTGACAGCCTTAGCTTCTCTGCTTCGGCCCTTGGGATGGTGGGTGGCTTCTTGCTTGACAATCTGCTTCTGGATTTCAGGGCTTCAGAAGCCTTTGAACTTTGGAGTCACTGCGTCTCCGTAGACCGTTCTTCTCGCTTCTTCCCTGACACTCTCCTCCCTGCTGCCCCGTCCCCACTCTTCCTTATCTTCATCGTTTCCCCCTTTCCCCCCGGGTGTAAATGTCCGAGGAGATTCTGTTAGTGGCCTCCTTGTCTTGCATTTCAGTGGTTCTTAATCTTTTTGCCACAGCCCTCTCTCAGATTTGATGACCCTTCTGGGACTCTCCGCCCAGAAGGTAGACATATTCAGATAAAGGCGGTCCGTGTCCTGGGTGAGGCAGCCCCGACCCTGATTCTCCCCGGATCAGCTGGGCTTCTCAGTCAGGGTCCCAGCTGATACATGCATGCTTGGGACACCCAAATCCTAACCTGATCGTAAGGACTCTACCCTCTACAGGGTCAGTCATCGGTCCACGTCACGCCCGCATCTGCCCAGCCCTTCCTTCTGAGACTTCGCCTATGGTTGGCATCCAGGCGAAGCCATTCATTGGTTCCTTCAACAGATTGGAATGCCCGCTCTGTGCCAGGGCTGTTTGGTTACATTCTGGTAGATTAATCGAGCCATCATTGCTGCCCGGCTGGAGTTACGTGTGTCCTTAAGTGTCTGCCCACCTCAGTTTATCGGTGAAGAAATGGGCGGGTGGGTGAGGTTCTGCCCGCCCTTCGGCCTCATTCTGAGTGTCTTGTCGCGCACTTACACTAGCAGGGTTCACGTTAACGGCTGGAAGACAGTTAACATGCATCCTTTGTCATGTTTGCGCTAATTATGTGTAATAAAGCGGTCTTAGTTCAAGTTAAGTCAACCCCCAGCATTTTCAAGTTGGCTCACGGTGGAGAAGGACTATGTTACATGACCAGCCTGAAGCCACGCAGTTATTAATGTTCTGGAGGGAATCGGGGGAGGAAGAGATAAGTGCGAAGAAGCCGCTCACCGTGGCATCTGACTAGATGGAGACGGGGACAGGGTTCATCTGATTCTCATTTTAGACAGTTGCCTTGGTAACCAGCTGAGTGCTCGGCCTGTATCACTTCTGTTTGTGCGGGCCGTTGAGATTCATGAAGTGGCTCCCTTACCCCTCACGTACCTGCGCTGACTGCCAAGTGCGGCTTGAGGGTAAAACCAGAGTGAGGTTCATCTCTACAGTGGCAAAGACGAAAGCATTAGAAATAATGTCCCCGCTTGTCCAGGGTTCTGGGAAAGGAGTGTTGTTGACATTCTCCTCTTGTTGACAAGTTGTCGTCAGGCGTGGCTCCCTGAAAAGTTGAACCAGGTTAATGGCCTCCCTCCTCTGCTTTTAGAAAAATAAAGAGTAATGCTGCGTGGTTTGTGGGTAAATGCAGGTGGAAACATCATCTCCAGATCTCCTTTTCCTTTTAGCAGAGGCAGGCGCTCAGCGAGGGTAGCGTCAGGCTGCAGGTGGGCTCAGTCACCTCTCCTCCTCCTCGTCCTTAGCAAGGGGCTCCTTTGAGAAGGAGGGCTTTGGTGGCAGCGTCGCGTTCATACGGGTGGTGAAAGGAACACACGTGCATCACATTTTGAGTCATCCGAGCACATGTGCTTTTTCAGGAAGATAATAACTAAGAGAGAATGTTACAAGAGAGTATATTAGGCGCACCTTAAAAACACTTGGTGGTATTGAGTGACCATTTCAGAGCAAATCAGAATCACTCCTTTGAGGAAGGCAATGGAGCAGGGGTGGCTGCAGGGGCCAGTTTCTTGTTCCCTTCGTCTAGAGAAAAGTACATTTCTAATAGGACTATTTAAATCAATAATGCTTTGGATCTTTGTGTAATCCCTGAAAGAATTATGGCGTCTCTAAGTTCTTTTACTTTTGTTACGTCTTTATAACTTTACGGACTTGGGACCAGGCAAAAGAATCAGCGGTACAATAGCAATTTTTGGCTGCTTGTTTTCGTAGAACACATTTTGTAAATACATTTTTACGAATCGGCGGTTCTTAGAAACAAGACTTGCATGTGATAGGAGAGACTGTGTAAGGAACCGTGCTGCAATGCATCATGGCCTGTTTCTGTCTTCCTGGACCTCAGTTGTACCATGTAGCCCGTGTGCTGAAAAATTACTGAATTCCGTACAGGTTCAAAATGTAGATTGAGCTCCCAAATCCTCTTTTAGTCAGTGTTTCAGAAAATCATTTTCCCTAGTTAAATTAACTAGACTTCAACGGTAAAGATTGACTTGACGGGTTATGAGAATGGTTTAGTTTATACACCTGTGTTTTTAATCGTCTGGGTTTTTTTTGATTCCTGTCCGCAGCCACCCATGGGAAACCGTCACAACAGCGGCAATGCAGAAATACCCGAACCCCATGAACCCGAGCGTGGTTGGGGTGGACGTGCTGGACAGACACATAGACGCCTCCGGGAGGCTGCACAGCCATCGCCTCCTCAGCACGGAGTGGGGACTGCCTTCCATTGTGAAGTCTGTAAGTGCGGCTTCGTTCCGGGGGAAATGTGACTGCCGTGGAGAAGTTTTCTAAACCACATTATAATTTCAAATAGGTTGTGGGAGCCGATTCCGAATGTCATTTTCGCATCAGTTCAAATTGTATTATAATAAACTTGAGTTATGAGTGTATAATGAATTGGAAATATTATTACAGTCTTCACGAAGGCACCGAGAAAACCTTCTGAGGGAAGCCAGCTAGTGCTCTGTGATGTGGAGGCCTCTGCTCTGCTCTTGCAGCCTCGTTGGCAGCTCCGGGCCGGGCCGAGGTCCGGAAGCGGCGGGCTGGGGGCGGCGGTCGCCGCGGCTGCTGGGGCAGCGCTGGCTCGGGCGCCTTGCGTGAGGAGCGGATCCTCAGACTCCGCCGTCGCCACCTTTGTTCCAGGGTCTGGCACGCCTCCGCACGCATTTAAAGACAGAATTGTGTTGCGTTGCGCAAGCAGGCTTCCAGCGAGAAACTGGAATGCCAGGTTATTACAGGGTGAGAGGACTCGGGTGTGCGAAGTGGACCCCGTTCCCTCTTAGAGTTTTCTCCTGCTGGAAGGGAGAGCCACTCAGGAGACCGAAGGGCACATTTTTCACCAGGAATGTACTGATTGCTTCTTTGGTAGGAACCACTGCCTTAGGCAGTGAGGACACAGAAATGAGCAAGGTCAGGGGCATGGCCTGGGGGGAGCACAGGTCAGATGTGAAGCGTCCTCCTCCGTCATTAGACGGCCGTTTTTTTCCCTGGCAACGAAGCCACGGCACCTCTCCCTCGGACGCGCCAGGAAAGCTTTGACAGAGTCTTGAGCTCCCCTGTTTCTAGACGCCGCGTTTACCCAGATACTCTGATTCCCGCACTCGGGGCGCGGGGCTCCGTTGTCCCACGTCGGCGGGTTCGGGGTCCGCTTCCCACTGCACCTTCTCCCCGGGCGGGTTACTAATTGCCTCTGCGAAGGGTTTTTGTGTCTCGGCCTCTCCTCCCGTTCATGGAGTTCCCGTCACCCTCAAACAGGCCTCCTTCCTGACCCTTCTCTGATTCCTCCTGTTGTTCATGAAGCAGATTTTTCGGTGCAAGATAGGAACACGTTTCTGCCTTCAAATGAAACATCGATTCACTCGTTGAGAACCCTTTCCTCCTCTGATCACTAATTGTGAACGTTTTATTTAGCTTATCGGTGCGGCAAGAACGAAAACCTACGTGCAGGAACATTCTGTGGTTGATCCCGTAGACAGAACGATGGAACTCAAGTCTACTAATGTAAGTTTGGGCTCCTCCTTTTTTTTTTTTTCCTCCTCTCTGTTTTAGTCACTATACAGGTAATATATGCTCTTGAACGGGAAATCAGGGCCCGTGTGCTGTATTATCTTCTCCTGTTTGCAGCTTAGAGCTTTCCTGCTTCCGTGAGCCCTCTGATTATTTCTAGGGGACAACACTCCATAAATTGAGTTTGGGATTATGTGCATATTACTGAGATAATGCTTTTGTCATATTATCTTCTTTAATAAAAAGGAAGCAATGAATAGTGAAATGTAAGTTCTGTGTTTGCAGTATAGCAAAGTGGTTTGTTTATGTATTTACCCAGCAAGATTTGGGTTTGCTAATTAATTTTGGGAATGCTTTTAATCTTGGTCTCCGAAATGATTCGGGGTTTTTTTTCCCTCATTCCGTAGATTTCATTTACAAATATGGTTTCAGTAGATGAGAGACTTATATACAAACCACATCCTCAGGACCCAGGAAAGTGAGTACAAAATCTTGTGACAAACTTGTGTTACAAGGTGTTTCCATTTTTAATTTAAGTCATATATTTCCTTAAAAAACACAAGGCCGTTCTGAAGCCGCATGGATGTGTTTTGTTCCAGAACTATTTTGACTCAGGAAGCCATAATCACGGTGAAAGGAGTCAGTCTCAGCAGTTACCTCGAAGGACTGATGGCGAGTACGATATCTTCGAATGCAAATAAAGTGAGTCGGGCTGCTCCCCAGTCGCCGTGACACCCGGGTTTCTGTTCCCAGAAGAACTCGGGACCGCACGTGCGGCCGTCCCGGCAGACGGACCGGGCCCGCGAGGCGGCGGGCGTCTGTAAAGGCAGTTTCTTACGCACTAGGGTCTAGCCCCACCGGGTGTACAGCAGGCTGTAACTCTTCCCAGCCTTTCGACCTTGGACAGTCAGGTTAAGCTTTCTGGGCCTCGGTTTCCCGTCTGCGAGGTGGAGGTCAGCCCGCCGTCTCACCGCGCTGGGCGTGAAGAACGGTAGAGGAGATGGGACGGGGGACGGAAAGCGCGAGGCCCCGGGCCCGGCCTGTGGGAAAGGCCCGGTGGGGTGTCACTATGTGCCCTTGGTTAAGACACCAGCGCTCAGCCCTCCGCACTGTCCTCTCCGCCCGGCAGCCCCCAGTCCATCGCAGCCCTTTTTCCCTCGAACAGCCGCCACAGCGTGGAGGCATCCAACACGGAACACCGCGGGTAGGTGGGTGTGCCTTGTGCTTCCACCTACCCCGACCCCCAACGACTGTGTGCCCCTCGGAGGACGCGGGATTTAAAACAAAATAAGTTTAGAGAAAGAGGAGCTTCATGCACTCTTGTAACACGTTTACTGTGCTTACTCAGCAGTCGAAAGGTATTTATAGCTGCACTCTCTGCGCCAGGCAGAGTGCTGGGCTAGACCAGGGATCCAGCTAAGAGGAAGTCCCCGTCAATCACGTGTCCTTAGGAAAGGAAAGGTACAAAAAGACAGGAGTGTTCCATGAGTGCTGCGTGGAGAGCTGAAGCGAGGGCATGCTGGCTGTGAGGGGGTGCTAGGAAGCATTTCCGGCAGAGGAACTGCATGTGCAAAGGGCCTGAGGCAGAGGAAGCATGAAATGCCCCCTCATTTCCTCAGGGAACGGCATAAAGCAGGAGAAGAGAACGGCTGAAGAGAAAGTCAGGGACCCGCGCTCAGGGCCTCCTCGTGTATTTGGGCTTAAAATAATGGACGTGAAAAAGGAAATCCAAGTTTGACCTCTTGGCCCCCAAGAAAGGGACTGCTCTAACCAGAAATAAGTAAACCGCCACTAGCCTTTAATTGTAGATTCCTTTGAGAACGTCTTTTGCATGCAAAATAAAAAGCAGTTTATAGATCAGTCCATTTGGCCAAAGCATTCGATATTTGGTAAATAACATTAAAGAACAAAAAGTAAGGACAAAACCAGTCCATCCTGGTGAGGTTTAGTTACGCTTGTAACGCTCCTTGTTACTTCCTGACCTGCCATCTGTGTGGTCCGCGCTTCGGTTCTCACTTGGTAACAGTAAATGTATTGGATTTTCTTTAAGGGCCGAGAAGCAATGGAGTGGGTAATACACAAGCTAAATGCGGAGATTGAGGAGTTGGCGGCGTCGGCGAGAACGAGCATGAGGACCCCGATGGCGGCAGCGGCGCTCGCGGAGAAGTGAGGTGGGAGGCGGGTCCGGACCCGCGCCCGCCCCGCCCCCCGTCTCTGCAGGCTGGCAGTGTATTTATTTGTTATTTAAAAAAATAAAACTATATTTTAGGTAGATTTTTTTTTAATTAAGCTGAAGAACAGCTATATGACTTCTCTGATCCAAACACAGAGGTGCAGGGTTTCTAAATAAAAGGGATCATCCAGAAGTAGTACTGTTTATAGTGACCATCTAATTGTGAGGATTCCAGTATTTATGTGAAATATTAACAATTCTTGCAAAGCCCTTGGAAAGTCCTATTGGCACGGTCAGTCTCCCTTAAGGCAGAATTTCAAAGCTTTTCTGTGCATTGGAGCTCTTCCTGGCTTTGGACCAACCCCAGAGCAGAGCCCCCTGAGGTGGCGCATGCAGGGACCGTGCTGCAGTGCCCCTGCCGAGCTGGCGTGAGGGGCTGCTCTTTAAAAGGAGAATCACGTAGTATTAAAAGGACATATTAATTTGTATAAAATAATTTGCTCTGCTATAAACTACCATTACAGCCTCACAGTGTTTGGTTTTGGTACTTAAACGACATGTGCGGAGTGAAAGGTCCCACTAAAGGAATACTGACCCCAGGGCAACACAAAGCGTTTTATTGTATAAAAGAGTAACACATTAATTTGCCAAACTTCTGGAACTTGGGGAAAGGTATTACCTTCCTTGGATTTGTACTCTGACTTAGCGTGCTGCCCCGCGGGCTGGTGATGTTCCCGAAAGCTCGCAGCCTCCAAACTTACACAGAACAGCTGCCCACAGTTCCCGCAGTTCACGTCTGCCTAACTGATAAACTGCCGTGTGTCAAAATCCTGGCTCTGTAATTGCTAAAGCATGATATGTCAGGTCATTTGAATATAATTACTTTTTGAAGCAATTGTGACCACAAAACATCTTTTTTACATGAGCTGTACGTCATTTGGAATTACTCAAATGATGTCTTTCTGAAGCATAAATCCCAGGTACTTAGTGTTTTTAATAATACGGTGGGGGCGGTGGGGAAGAAAAAGAGAATAGTAATGAGAAAAGAAACATTGACCTAAACCAACGACTATGAATTGCTTTGCAGCTTTTATTATGGGAAATCCTTACTCTGGATACCAAGGGGCAGCTGCAGGCTGAGAAGCAAAATGTATTTCCCGTTCTGTAGGCGGGCAGTTACCAACCAGTAACTAAGCTCTCTGATACTTGCAATTATTGCACACAGAGTATATTTCTGAGAAGGTGGTTAGCTCTTGTCTTCATTTTTCAGTGCTTAATGTAATAAACTCCTCAGGTTTCCTGCAAAAGAAACCAGTTAATAAATGTACATAAACCACAGAAATAGTAGAGCAAACTATTTAAAAATTAGTGTTTTTCTACTTAAGGTATTGTTTAGCTTAAGACGTCTTAGGACCTTTTTAAAAGCAACTGAAATCCAATAAGGTTTTCGATTATTTTTTGTAACCAGAGATAATTTTTACAGTCGAAGTAACATTTCAATTAAAACATTGGAAAATATTGATACTTGATAAAGTTGCCTTGTATAATTTCTATAATCCATACTGTGGAAAAGGTGTAATGCCCTAAATGATAAAAAGATTTCTGAATAAATGTTTTTGGTTTGATTTTTCTTTTTACTCTAAACTAATGATAAAATTCTAGAAATTTTCATTTTCCAATGTAGTTTCTTTTACTGAAAAAGCTGAGAGTTTGTGGCTTTTCCCTTTTAAAATATAAATATAGCAAGCAGAAGTATTTGAGAGGACTAAACCGGACAGTGTTTCAGGGGTCAGACTCGGACACCATGGGGCATCGAATCTTATTTAGAATTAAAAATGGAAGTTCTATTACTTAAGAACCTTTTCTTGTTCGTAAAAACTTACTTTTAACTAAGATGTTTCCTGATCATTTATTTTTAATCGTTGTGAAGCGCAAGAGAGATTTTGTTCCTCCTGCGGATGAACTGGGTCGCCTGCGACCCCGCCCCACCTCCTCCAGGCCCCGTCGCTGCACGTCGGGGGACAGCCCTGAAAGCCACGGCGGTGGCAGAGCCGCCGAGGCTCGCCTTTGACCCCTGCCCCTTGGAGGTGAAGAGTATGGGTTCCGTGCTGCGGGCGCGGCCGTGACCGTGACCTCGGGGCGGGGGCGGGGGCGGGCCGTGTCTCGCCCTGCCCCCAGCTCCCCTCTTGCCCCGGCCGACCCGGCCCAGGCACTACGGAAGCCCGCGGGGCACACTTCCAGGACGCCCGCGGAGCCAATCGGGGGGCGCTGCCGGCCGGCCCGCCCGGGGATTGGCACTCGAGGCCCCGGCCGCGCACCCCCATTGGCTCCCGGCGTCGGGGGGATTCCGCGGCGGGGCAGCAGGGGCTGCTCGGGAGGGCGGGCGGGGCAGGAGGAGGCGGGATTGGCAGGTCCGGAGTCCCGCCTCTTCCGGTTCACAGGCTTGACCTTCCTGCGTCTGGGCCGCGCGCCGAGCCGACATAGAGGCGTTCTCGCGATTCGGCCCGACACGCTCACTCTCGCGACATCATGGTGGCCTACTGGCGACAGGCTGGACTCAGGTAGACCCGCGCCTTGAGGGCGGGGGCCCGGCAGCGCGGCCCGGCGGCGGAGGTCGCGCCAGCGAGGTGGGGGTCGCGGCCGGGGGAGCGCGGCTCCAAGATGGCGGCCTGGGGCCCCTGGAGCGTGCGGGGCGCGTGGCCTGCGCCGCGCACCTGCGCTCGCCCCCTCTCGGGGTGCGGCGGGGCCCGCGCGCGGGGGCTTCCTGCCCAGGATGCGCTCGCCTGTGCTTCCCGCCCGGTGGAAGGGGCGAGGCCCCTATAAACAGCAGGGCGCCGCACGCAGAGGGGCCGTGCCCCTGCGAGGCCCACGTAAGGCGCGTCTGAAGACAGGAGCCCTAGTGACATGGGGGCACCAGCGGCGCAGCCTTCACACTCGAGGTCTCTGTACACCCGAGGGGCCGTAGCTCCTGTGACTTGCCCGGAGTGACACCTTCTAGTGGGCCCGTGGCTGGCACAGCAGAGCAGCCCCGCAGGCGCCTGACCTGGGGGGCGGAGCACGGCCTTGTGGTCCCAGGAACAGGTGCCATTGAGTCAAGCACCTGCTCTATGACGCGTGTGGTGGGCCCGGCTTTTCACACTTCGTGAGCCTCTCCCCACCACCAGTGGGGCAGGTGGTAGTCTCCTACTTTATCCTCGTGTTCCTACAGGTGGATAAAGTAACCGGAAAGACTGCGCAGCCTGAAGGTCAACCCGATTAGTCACAGTGAAGACAGGCGTTGGAACGCCTGCCTCTTGGCCCAAAAAACAAATCTGAAACATGAGAAAATAGACAGCAGCGGGCCCCCCCCCCACTTCCTGTTTTCAAAAAGTAGAAAGACTGAGCTGACATCTTTTGGAAAATAAGATGTTGATGGGAGTCCATCCACCAAACAGGAAGCGGGCTGTTAGGTCTTTTGTTAGAATTGATGATGTTCTCAAAGGGCTCTTCGGTTTAATTTAGAAACCTTGATTGGGAAGTAGCTTCAGTGGCAGACCTGTGAAACAAAATCCAATGTTCTCGAGAAACCTTTAGATAATTACTCTGAGGAAGAACTGTTGGGTTCAAAATAGGTTTTTTTCTCTCTTTTGTATAATTTACCTTGTAAGAGTAATACGTGTGAAGAAGAAGTTTGAAGTAGAGAAATGGGGGGAAATGTCATTTCTATTATAGCCTCTCAACATTTTAGTCTATTTCCTCTGCTGTGGGATTTTTAAAAACACCTGTGAGTCTTTTTTTTTTTTCTTTTAATGTTTATTTTTGAGAGAGAGAGAGAGCACAAGCAGGGAACCGGAAGAGAGAGAAGGAGACACAGAATCTGAAACAGGTTCAAGGCTCCGAGCTGTCAGCAAAAAGCCGGACATGGGGCTCGAACTCTCGAACTGTGAAACCATGTCCTGAGCCGAAGTTGGATGCTCAACTGACTGAGCCACCCAGGCGCCCCTGAGTCTTATATTTTAAATGAACAGGGATTAAATTGGTACAAAGAAGGGAAACCAAGATTAAGACTTTGGTACATTTCTTTCTAGTCTTTTTCTCTGTATAGATTGCTTCTGGCACTCGTGAATTTTAAATCCAGTTCCGCTCTAATGTACAACCCAACCAAAACAAAGTGCGGGAGGAAGAGAACCCCAGGAACCCTCGCGGTCTGGCTGCATCACTGGTGATTAACTGTCTGTTGTCTCTGATTTCCTCCCAGCTACATCCGGTACTCCCAGATCTGTGCCAAAGCAGTGAGGGATGCGCTGAAGACAGAATTCAAAGCAAACGCTGAGAAGACTTCCGGCAGCACCGTGAAAATTGTGAAAATGAAAAAGGAGTGATCTGTAAGTTCCAGACTTCTTGGAAGAGCTGCGTCTTAAGCTCTTAGAGCGCTTGGAAAACAGAGTGATTTTAGTTTTTGAATTCTGCCCCGGTTTTGTTCCGTCGGTGCGTTTAGATGTTAGTCAGTGGGGTGATGATCTGAAGCACACAGGTGAGACGAGTCAGTCCCTGGGCATCGCCAGAGAGTTTTGTTCAGACCCTCACAAGCGGAAGTTGATTGGCACACTGATCTTCAGCATTTAGCAGTACTGAGGTAGAGAGCCATCTTATTTTAATTAAACCGGTTTCATGTGTCTGCACAGCATCGAGTAATTTGGAAGATAAACTGCCTGCCTTCGTCATTGCTGCCGGAGTTATGTAACCATGCAGGGGCACGACAGCTACCGTGCTTGGCGCCTGTACTTCCCCCACGTCTGCCAGTGTTCTCACAGATGATTTCCTTCCAGAGCATGAGGGCTGCAGGTCCCGGCCAGGGGCCTGCTATTTTCTGGAGCAGCAGAATCTGTGAGACCCTGCAGTGAGAACTGTGTTTGCTAAATGCCTCCTTTCAGAGGGTTTGGTTCATTTTACTTTCCCAGAGCTGTCGGGCATCAGACAGTTGGGTCCAGTTGAGAAGTTGTGACTCTTCGCCCCAAACTGCTCAAGTGATTTGATCTCTCAACCTTTTTCTTGACCTTGTTATCTCAAAGATAAGAAGGCAGGTAACCAGAGAGATGTTTTTCAGATTGTGTTTTCTTATTTTGCTTTAAAAAGGGCTTCGGCCCCGCAGTAGCAAAGACACGTGATAAGTATTCATCCTTTGACAGCATGTGGTTATGAGCAGTTTTACTTATTGGAACTGTCTCCCCTAAGCACTTTTCGTTTTCATTTTGAATTAGTAAATATTTTATTACGAGTCCGGAGATGTGGTCTTGTGAATGGAGCCCTTCTAGGGGCTCTCTGCCTCCTCTCGACCTGGTTTTATGTTGGGTTGTTTTGTTCTAACAGTGGGCTGGCTGAGAAAGTCACTGAGCCTCCGCAGCAGAGCCAAGCCACCCTCGACCTTGAGATGTCCTTGGGGTCAGGAAGTAGTGGCCCGATCCGGTAAACAGAGCTGCCCTCTCCGTTTCCTTCAGGGGGCGCCCATCAGCACAGGGGTCTCTTAGGGGCTTTCTAAAGGCAGAGTCGTTTCTTCACAGTCAGGAGACCACTTGGTTCTGCTTAAGGAAGTTCCTGCTCAGCTGAGGCCATGCATGTGAACCAGCCCTTTCTACAGAGGGCCAAGGGTCAGCCTCAGCCACGTGAAGTGACGCCAGAGTTATCTCAGCTGGAGACAAGGAAGTCCTTGTCACGGTCGGTGGAATAGTTGAAACACAAAGAACTAGCAACTGTTGCATTTTCTTTTTTCCTCCCAGACCCGCCCAGAGCTTGAAATGCTGCATTTTCAAGGTGAAGATGCCTGGGTTCCTGCTACAGCAGACCGGAAACTATCTCCCTCCCTGGGGGAAAAAAAAAAAAAAAAACGCCCTGTCTTGTTCTAGATTGACGATGCCAATAAACTGAAGTGTGGTCCCCTCTTGCTGTCGGTGTCTGTTTTCCTTCAGGCTCCGCAGTGGCGCGCTCTGCCCTCCTGCAGCCTTAGGACCCGACCAGCCGCGTCTCTCAGTGGACGAGAAGGTTTACTGGCTCCCGAGCTGAGGGGTGCAGGAAGGGTGTTTGCAGGGCCCCAGGACAGAGCTCGCTCTCTCCTGATCTCAGCAGAAGTAGCCTCTTGGGGAGGCCCTCTGTGTCCCTTGTCTCTGAATTACAGAAATCACGCCAGTGGTGGGTGGGTTGGAATGAGCGCAATTGCTAAAAGCACAGATTAGAAGAAAAAAGACGACATTGCGGTCGCCTTTTGTCACTGCACACTTCACCCCTGTGGGGAGGACTTCCTGATGCGGGATTGAAGCCAGAAACGTGCTCCGCGTTGTCTGTGGGTAGGTCTGTGTCCTGGGAGCACTTGGCATGGGAAATGGGGCGGAGCCTCTCCGGAACCGCTCATCGGAGCCGACGGCGGCATGGACGAGCTCACGTTGAATCGCGGAAGGCTCTTGCCTGTGGGTCTCGGGTGCGGGGATGACGACAGGCCGGTGGCGTTTGCATGGTGACTGGCTTACTCATTAAACCCTCAAATACTCGGGCCTGAAGACTTTGCCGCAGGTGCTTTGTTTTTATCTTCCTTTGAAACTTGGAAGCACATGGCTGAGTAAAACACCCACTGCGAAGGTCACTGCCTGATTTTAACTCTTTCTGGACAACAGAGACATAAATGTGACCGGGAAAATTTGAAACACTGTTCAGCTTCTCTGTCGGACCAGTTCCCACTGGGGAACTTAAGCCAACGAGAAGTTATTGGGGGGGGGGGGCGCACAGCAGTGCTGAGGAGGAACCCAAAAATGTCTTTGTTCTCAGCCTTCTGGAGGCCATTTCCTGCCCCCGGGACACTTGACCTGTAGGTTTTATTTCATTCTTGGCCTAGGGCAGTAGCCACTGGAAGGCCCCTGCAAGCTCTTTCCCTCCTGAAGTCGGGGCACCCCCCTTCCCAGCGCTGAGGTCCCCAAAACCAAGCAAGGTTCTCAGAAGCATCTCTCATTACAGGGACAGGAATAAATGAACCTCAGGGCCATCAGGCCTTTTTCATGGACAGAGGGTTGAATTCTTTGCAGCTGGGTAACAGAGAGACGTCCTCGGTCAGCGGGGAGGGGGGATTAAGGTGAGACTCTGGGGCCAGGGCTGGTGATGGGGAAAGGGCGGAGGCAAAAATAAGGGACAACTTTACTGCCCCGCGAAGGTTCTTTGAGCCTCTTGCTCTGTAGTTAAAAATTCTGAACTGATCACAGTGACAAACCGCCTGCATCCAGGCCTGGGGGCTGGGGGGCAGCCGGCAGGACCGCCGCGACCGGACGACCAGGGACCCTGATCAGACCTGGTTGTGGCTATTTCACTGACCACCTGTGAGTTTTGAGGGACTCGTCAGTCTCTGCTCGTGCAGTGTCCTTGTGTGTGAAGCGAAGGAACCGGACGGGCTCTCAAATGCTGACCCCATGTCTCGTGTCTCAGACCAGTGTCGCCATGGCAGCCATACCCCGGAAGGAACAGGCTCCTCCAAATCTGAGGGGACAGATCTCGTTTGGTTTCTGGTGGGATTTGTGTGTGTGTGTGTGTGTGTGAATCTATTCCTACCATACAAAAGGAGTAGGAAGGTGAGATGCATTTTGAAATATTTTTAACTACTCAAATTAATCAGTCTGGGTGGTTAGGCTCCAAGAAAAGGAATTTATTTAGTCTGAAATAAAGCAATTTAGCCATTTAATATTGAATTTCCTTGTACCTTAGTGATTACTATTGAGCAACAAGAATCTTGACAGTAATATAAATCAGCAGGTGGTTGGGGTTTTTAAAAATTTAGATCTGTATCTTTCCTTGCATCTATTTGATTGCCTTTTTAGATTTGAGAAGGAAAGTGCTAGAGGAAGCATGTGAAGAATTCTTATAAAATCAGAGGCCGTGCGTCTTTTCTGGCTTCTAAGAAGTTACGAACTTCTGAGGGTGTATAGATGTGAAATCTTTTGTTTTTAGTGCTTGAACCACAAGGAGAAAGTGTATGAAACTTTTACAGTTTGTAAATAGAAGGCTCGTACTGACAGCAAGACTTAACTTTTTTCTTCAAACACGTTTTAGTCACCTCCTTAGAATTCACACGTGAAGGAGTGAAGTCCCCCGTATGAGCTGGTGTCGTCCGTCCACCTGCTCCCGTAGTAGTGCAGGTGACGGACGCGAACCTCCGCCTGCAAGGAAATCCTTCCCGCAGTGAAGGTCGGAGCGTGTTCCCACCGGCTCCCCACGGATCAGACAGTATAGCTCAGTGGTGATTCTAGAAGGCCATTAAAACCCTTATGGCACCGGAAGGGATGGCTGTGCTGTATGTCAGAAATAGGTAAACGTTAATTAAAAAGTTACGGATGATTTCATTACACTCTTGTGTATTTCGTCCTGTTGTAACACGAGCAGATGAAAATCGTGTAATGGTTAAAGCCGTTTCATCGTGCAAACATTTATGGCATCTTCTGCAAATTAATTTGAACCGTAAAAGCTCCCTAATGAGACGGCGTCCTCCGCAAGCGAGAAGGACACTGGCCGGCCCGCTGCCGCCTCGCTCCTGCGTGTGAATGGTTGCCAAGCGCACCGCACGCCCTTTCTGGAAGAGCAGAGGCTACAAAGTGTTTTCAGAGGTGATTACTGACTGAAAGAGAAAACATTTTGAAATAGGCTTTACAAGGAAAACCGAAGATGGTGATCCATGAATCCCCAGAACCTGGCACTAATAACAAACTTACTATAAATGCACTTGTTAAAAGCCAGCTGCACAGAAATAAAGATCAGAGGTTTGGAGGGGGTGGGTTTTGCTGGTTTGGGGGCTCCTGTGGCCAGGTGTCTCGGTGGAAAAGCACTGCCACTTTTTCTTGTCCTTCCTTTTTCCCTTCCCAGCGGGTACGTCGCAGGGCGCACAAGGTCTGCCCTGTTCACTAGTGGGACGGTGACTCCCGCGTGGCCGCTGTGTAGCCCCCCACGCACCAGTCAGCCGGCTTTCCCGCGGCCAGCGAGCACCGGGAGGCCAGGTGCGGGGCAGGGTGCGTGGCCGAGAAGCAGACAGAGCAAGGGTGCCGGGCAAGGCCTTCAGCGCCCTGAGAGGGTCGAAGGTGAGCGTCAGGAGCATTGCCCGCGCACAGGCCCGGCAGGGGGCTTGATGCCCGGCACAGACCTGTGCGCCCAGGAAGGCCCAAACGAAGCGCTTCACAGCGAATTCACTTTGCTATTACAGACCAGCCAATAGAGGGTGCGCAGACGACGGAGTCCGGAAGGTTAGCGGATGCCGGTGGGAGGCCCCGGGGCCCCGGGACCTCCGGTCACTGGGCGAGAGGGGGGGCACCCTGCGGGGCCGCCGCTCACACGGCCCCGCGAGGCTCCCGGGGCCCGTCTTCCGGGTCCGCCTCCGCCTCCCCCAGGCCGCCGTCTCCGTCGTCCTCGGGCACCGCCCTGGCGTCCTGAAGCCGCTGGTACTCGGACACCAGGTCGTGGACGTTGCTCTCGGCCTCGGCAAACTCGCCGATGTCCATGCCCTCGCCCGTGTACCAGTGCACGAAGGCCCTCCTCCGGAACATGGCCGAGAACTGCTCGGACACGCGGCCGAACAGCTCCTGCACCGCCGTGCTGTTGCCCACGAAGGTGGCGGCCATGCTGAGCCCCGGCGGCGGGATGTCGCACACGGCCACCTTGACGTTGTTGGGGATCCAGTCCACGAAGCAGGCGCTGTGCCGGGTCTGCACGGCGAGCATCTGCTCGTCCACCTCCCTGGTGGACATGCGGCCGCGGAAGAAGCAGGCCACGGTCAGGTAGCGGCCGCGGCGCGGGTCGCAGGCGGCCATGGCGTTGCGCGCGTCGAACACCTGCTGCGTGAGCTCGGCCACCGTGAGCGCGCGGTACTGCTGGCCGCCGCGGCTGGTGAGCGGCGCGAAGCCGGGCGTGAAGAAGTGCAGGCGCGGGAAGGGCACCATGTTCACGGCCAGCTTGCGCAGGTCGGCGTTGAGCTGGCCCGGGAAGCGCAGGGACGTGGTGACGCCGCTCATGGTCAGGGACACCAGGTGGTTGAGGTCGCCGTAGCTGGGCGCGGCCAGCTTGAGCGTGCGGAAGCAGATGTCGTAGAGCGCCTCGTTGTCGATGCAGAAGCAGGCGTCGGCGTGCTGCGCCAGCTGCTGCAGCGACAGCACGGCGTTGTAGGGCTCCACCACCGTGTCCGACACCTTGGGCGACGGCAGCACGCTGAAGGTGTTCAGGATGCGGTCGGGGAAGTCCTCGCGGATGCGGCTCAGCAGCAGCGTGCCCATGCCCGCGCCCGTGCCGCCGCCCAGCGAGTGCACCAGCTGGAAGCCCTGCAGGCAGTCGCAGGCCTCGCTGGCGCCGCGCACCGCGTCCAGCACGCTCTCCGCCAGCTCGGCGCCCTCCGTGTAGTGGCCCTTGGCCCAGTTGTTGCCGGCCCCGGAGTTGCCTGTGCGGACGGAGCCCGGTTACTGGACCCTGGCCGGGGGCGCAGGGCGCCCCAGGAGGCACCCTCGCCCCGCCCCCGGGGGCCCCTGCCGGGAAACCTACCGTAGATGAAGCTGTCCGGGTGAAAGAGGGCTCCGAGTTTGCTGGATCGGATGCTGTCCATGGTCCCGGGCTCCAGGTCCACCAGCAGCGCCCGGGGCACGTATTTCTTACCTGGGTGGGAAAATAGGAAGAAGCCAGCAGCCTGCTGTTTTTCTAAAAGTTAATGTTGTGTCAAAATAGAACCTCGCGATACCAGGCAAAGGAAAAGGTGTTCCTTCTAGAAGGTGTCTCTCTGGCAGAAAGACATTCGAAATAGGACCCTTGATGCCAACAAGGGCACAAATCAAACATCGTAGGAATACTCTTCCCACCGGGTCTCTGTTTTGTTCGGTCATCTTGCCAACCACAGAGATCCCGTCCCTGATGGAAGGGACTCCGGTTTTTCTTTGCAAACTGAAAAGGAAGCCTGGTAGCTACCCTGGTGGTGCTAAGACACGGCCCCGCCTCCTTAGCGACTTCCTCCGGGGTCCTCGCCCTGGACAGGCCTGGGGACGGTCACTCCCGGGACCCCCGCCGCCTGCACAGCGTCCTACCGTGGGCCTCGTTGTAGTACACGCTGATCCTCTCCAGCTGCAAGGCGCTGTCCCCGAGGTAGCTCCCCGCCGGGCCGACCCCATGCTCCTCGCCGATCACCTCCCAGAACTGCGAGCAGCAGGAGGGGAGGTCAGTGTCCAGAGGGACCCCGAGGAGGGTCCAGAGAGGCACCCGCGAGCCAGCAGACGGGCCAGAGAGACGGAAAGCGGGTGCCCGCGGGCCACGCAGGGTGTGTCCGGCCGCCGCCTCCCCAGACGTTTCGGACCCGTTTTGTAACCGCCGGTCTCCCCACTGTAGGACTTGCTTCTGCCTCCGCCGCAGGCAGACAGGAAGCCTGTGTTTCCTCCCCGCCCGAACCCCTTAACTCAGATGCCCACACAAAATATTAAATAGGATTTTGCTCCTATTAAATGGAGGCCACTGTATACATTAAAGCCGTTGTTTCTACAACTTCACGTCAGACAGTGAGTGTATCTCTGATTTCACCGCAAGGCGCTTCCTTCAAGCCGGTGAAGGATAGATCCCATTAAATGAAAATTCACTGAGTTCTTATCTGATTTCACAGTAATATCTCCTTTCACTTGGGGATGTCTTTTCATGCAGTTTTCCCCAAAAGCCCATAACTAGGACATCTAGGCATGGTTTTTAGCAAAGTGCATTTTTCATGATCAGGTATGCGTACAGTTCAAAATTATGTACAGCTCTTGTAAGGGTTTGAGACATATGCCCGTTTCAATCACATATACAGGGTTTATTAACATAGAAACGCGTTGGGCTCTTAACATGGAACCAGTCACTGCAATGGCCCCTTTCATCACCCTGGAGAAGCACGTATGTGCAAGGAAAATATATTCATTTATGTTAAAATCCCCACGGTGTTTTCTAAGCCCTGTCTTGTAAGCGATGACTGCTCTGGCCCTGGTCTCATTAACCAGACTCTATTTCATAGTAAATTACCTGCACTGTTCTAGGTCTGAGAGAATAAATAAATGTAAGTCTCTTACAGTTTTTATGACCCCAAGTATTAAGGAGTTGGCGCAGGGCTAACCGCCACCAACACGCTTGTGGAGTGAGAGCTCAGAGCCTATCTGGACCCCACCCTCCCCTCCCGCCCCTCCCTCCGGATTATCTCCGCATTTCAGAGCAGTGGGGCTGCCGCCCCCACCTCTCTGCCTGTCGACTCAGGAACAGCCGTCACCGCGGCACGGGACGAAGGCAGCTCCTTCCCAAGCGGGGATCATTCTTTGCCCCAGGTTTTAAACACCCGCTTTAAAAGACTTTCCTTTTTCATAGCTGTGTTGTTCGCCACAGCCAGAAGCCGGAAACAGCCCGTGCGTCCATCCAGATAACTGGATGAACAAAATGTGCAGTGGACTGTTATTCAGCCTTAAAAAAGGAAAGAGATTCTGACCCAGGCTGCAACGCGGTTGAACCTTGAAGACATCACGCTGAGAGAAATAAGCCACGCGCAGAAGGGCAGATGCCGTGCGATGTCACTTTTACGAGGTCCCTGGAAGAGTTCAAATTCTCAGACACAGAAAGTAGAAGGGTGGGTGCGGGGGCTTGGGAAGGGGATGTGGGGAATTAGTATTTAGTGCGGACAGAGTTTCAGTTTTGCAAAAGGAAAAGCATTTTGGAGATTAGATGCACAACACGGTGAATATACTTAAAAACGGGTCAGATGAGGGGCGCCCGGAGGCTCAGTCGGTTGAGGGTCTGACTTCGGCTCAGGTCATGATCTCACAGTCTGTGAGTTTGAGACCCACATCGGGCTCTGTGCTGACAGCTCAGAGCCTGGAACCTCCTTCAAATTCTGTTGTCTCCCTCTCTGTCTGCCCCTCCCCTGTTCATGTTCTGTTTCTGTCTCTCTCTTTAAAAAAAAAAAAAAAAAAAAAAAAAAAACACCTAAAAATAGATAAATAAATAAACACTTAAAAATTTTTGTTTTAATGGTTAAGATGGAGGAGGGCACCTGGGCGGTTCAGTGGGTCAAGCATCTGACTTCAGCTCAAGTCATGATCTCATGGTGAGCTCGAACCCCGCTTTGGGTGAGCCCTGCTTCTCTCTCTCTCTCTCTCTCTCTCTCTCTCTCTCTCCCCCTCATGAGATTCTCTCTCTTTTCCTTCCTCTCTCTCTTTCTCTGTCACTCACTCACTTGTGCCCTCTCAGAGAGCGGGAAAAAAAGGTGGTTAAAATGATAAAGTTTACACTGTATTTTACCACATTTTTTTTAAGAATTTAACTCTTAGGGCAATTAAGTTTTTAATGCAATTCATACTAGTGAAAGTAACTTCAAAATGGCAAAGGACAATCAGACGGCTGATTGTACAATTGTGTAAAGTTAGGAATTAAAATTTGGGTTTGAGAACTGTGAAGCTGTGTCCTTTGTTTTCTTAGTGTTAGCCGCTGAACCAGGGACTTTGTACAGAAGTTCAGGTGTGGAGAACAAACACGCACTTATGTTCTTCCAGAGGGTGTATTTTAATGATTTTTGCTACTACACCCCAAAACTTTTAGGTTTACCTCCTTAGTTTTCTATTTCATACTAAATCAAACCGATGCTGATATTTTAAATTTTTATTAATGTTTTATTTATTTTTGAGAGAGAGACAGAGACAGACAGCGTGAGCAGGGGAGGGTGAGAGAGAGAGGGAGACACAGAATCCAAAGCAGGCTTCAGGATCTGAGCTGTCAGCACAGAGCCCAACGCAGGGCTTAAACCCATGAACTGTGAGATCATGCCCTGAGCTGAATTTTTTATTTTTTATTTTTTTAAATTTTTTTTAATGTTTTATTTATTTTTGATACAGAGAGAGACAGAGCATGAGAGGGGGAGGGGCAGAGAGAGAAGGAGACACAGAACCGGAAGCAGGCTCCAGGCTCTGAGCTAGCTGTCAGCACAGAGCCTGACGCGGGGCTCGAACCCACGAATGTGAGATCTGACCTGAGCCGAGGTCGGAGGCTTAACCAACTGAGCCACCCAGGCGCCCCTGAGCTGAATTTTTTAAAACTTCGCAATATAAATATGAGTGGAGAAGGAAAGGCATCTTAGGAATACGGTGTCAAAAGTGATCCAACAAACCGGAAAACGGTTTTGAGACAAATTACTGCCTTTGTTGTTTTTTTGTTTAAGTTTATTTGCTCATTCTGAGAGAGACAGAGACAACGTGAGCAGGGGAGGGGCAGAGAGAGGGAGAGAGAATTCCAAGCAGGCTCTGCACCATTGGCCTAGAGTGAGACTCGGGGCTCAAACTCATGAGCCGTGAGATCATCACCTGAGCTGAAGCCCAAGAGTCGGACGCTTAATCAAGTGAGCCACCCAAGCGCCTCAAATTACAATCTTTAGCTATGAAAAATTCATTGCTAAAGTCATAAAAGTAAAAATGGTTTGCATGTAACCGACAATGAAATTAACATGAACTACCTTAACTCTTTGAGCCTTTACGATTTCCTGTGTCTCTAATGAGAGGCGTGGCTGAATAAGGCAAGTAGTTCAGCCAGCGCACCTATGTGCTGACTTGCTTCACCCCCCGACTTGAGATGTTTTCTTTGTCGGCCACACCCTGGGGCCATAGGAAAGCTGGGCCCAGGAGTCGAACTTTCCTTACCTTGGCTCCGATCTGGTTACCACACTGGCCGATCTGAATGTGTACGATTTCACGCATCCTCGCTTTGCGTCCTAGTGTAAGCTGTTCGCAGAACCCTCCGACTCCAGAGCCGCCCTTCCCCGGTGTGAGCCCCACACCACTCTGGGCACTGCAGTGACGGGGCCAGCTGATGTGAGCTGGCCCCAGTGTGACAGCCCCAAGGGTGTGTCCAGCCCAGGGACCCAGCCCCCACTCTGCTCTCTGCCACTCACCCTGGTGAGAGGGGTGCTTCTTCCTCTCCCAACATACAAAATTACCCAGTCACTTCCTAGGGTCGAAGACCAGAGGCTGCCTTTGCACACAGTTCCTGGAGGTCTCACAGCAGCTGTGGGTCTTGGTGGACTCGGGGCACCAGCGCTGGCCCCAGGCTCCTGCTGGACAAGCTCCCAGCTCCCAGGTCGTGGGGTGACTGGCCCGCCTGCAGGGAGCTTTCCCTGACCAAGCCAGTGGTGTTAAAGAAATCCTTTTGTCCAGGGGCGCCTGGGGAGTTCAGTCGGTGAAGCGTCCGGCTTCGGCTCGGGTCATGATCTCACGGTTCTGGGTTCAAGCCCCGTGTCAGGCTCTGTGCTGACAGCTCAGAGCCTGGAGCCTGCTTCAGATTCTGTGTCTCCCTCTCTCTCTGACCCTTCCCTGCTCTCTCTCTCTCTCTCTCTCTCTGTCTCTCTCTCTCAAAAAATAAAACGTTTAAGAAAAAAAAATCCTTTTGTCTAAACCCATCACTTGGCAGATGAAGCCACACTTCCCAGAGCATCAAGTGACTTCACTGTAGCCACAGGACTGATGAGACAGACATGCCCCTACTTTGCCTTAAGTACTGGCCATGGCTCCCAGGGTCTTGGGCTGTGATTCCTAAGGAGCGATCAGACAGCCACCGGGGGCAGCACAGAGGGGCCCTCGGGGGTGGGACATGAAGGGACAGTGTTTTATTTTTGCTTCGTCTACTATAATATTAATAGAAAAAAGTAACTAGTACTTATAATAGTAAAATGGTAATAAGAGAACATTTCCTTTGAATGTGGCCAAAGTTGTAAAGGCAACATGTGATTCTTTAGAGCTTGGGAAACTATCGAGATAAAATCTAAGGGTGCCTGGGTGACTCAGTCCATTAAGCGTCCGGTTCTTGACTTTGGCTCAGGCCATGACCTCAGGGTTTGTGGGGTCGAGCCCCGCGTCAGGGTGCAGAGCCTGCTTGCTGATCTTCTCTTTCTCGCTCTGCTTCTGCCCCTCTCCTGCTCACAATCTCTCTCTCTCTCTCTCTCTCTCTCTCTCTCTCTCAAAATAAATAAACTTAAAAAAAAAAAAAAGAGGGAGAGAGAGATTAAATCTACACTCCGTGGCTCCCCATCAAGGCCTTTCCGAATGTGGCCCCCAACTTTCTTTCCAGCCCCTTTCCTGGACTCCGCTCCCAGCAAGGACGCTGTCAGAGCTCTAGAGGCCCACGTGGGGCCATCGAGTTGGTGACCACCTCCCTCTGCCGCCACGCTTGTTCACACCCGCATAGCTCTTCCCCAGCCTCACACACCGACCCTTGCCCGTCCGCAGACTGGAGACCTTGTGCCCAAGCAGAGCAACCACCCGGGGGGGGGGGGGGGCGGCGGAGCACCTGCTTCTCTAGGCCTCTCTCCAGTGTCTGCCAGGCTCCTGAGGACCCCGTTCTCCCAACAGCGACAGACAGGGACCGGCCACATGCCGGGGACGCACTGGGGGCCAGGGACATGGAAATGACGGAGACAGAGGCGGGCAGCCCCTGAACTGGCAGAGGAACTCCCCATGGAAGACACAGGCCCCCGGATGTGAATTCAAAGGCAGACCTGAAAACACTCAGACCCAGCATCCCCGGGGCCCTCCCTCCCCTGCCCCTGCCCCTGGCTCTGACAGGTGACCTTGGCTGAGGGGCCTACCCTGCCTCGGCCCAAGCCCCCACCCCGACTGTCAGCTCCTAAACTCTGTGCACTTTCTATGGACCTGGTGAGGCCCACGATGGGCGGTCAGTGATACAGACGGGAAAGTCACTAACTGCTTTTTAGTGGCCTTTTGGCTGGAAAATAGCTTCTACTTCTCCCGAAGGAACTCAACCTCCAAGTGAGAGGAGCTGGTCATCGCCCTAGGAGAGAAAACCCACCCGGGAAACAAGGACTTTGACCTATGGACGCCGGTGCCACACTCCTCCTGTCCCCCACTGTCCAGTGACCTCACAGGCCACGTGCCAACCAGGAGCACACGGTGACCCTGGGTCGAGTCTCGGACCAGGAGAGGAGTTACTATAAGGGACATTACCAGGACAGCTAGGAGACTTGGATACAGACTGCGTGGGGTGGAGAATCACATTGTATCCGCGTTGTATCCACGGTCAGGGTTACACAAGTGACGATTCTTGTTTTCAAGAGATAACTGTGTCGCATTCAGGGTCCAGAGTCTTACTCCCAAACAGTTGGGCAATGCCAGCCACCATGTGATACATGGAGAGAGACGCGTTAAGCAAATGTGGCCAAGTGTTAACAATTGGTGGATCTTTGCAAGCCAAGTTCAAGATTAATACTCTTGCAACATTTCTACCTTTGGGATTTCGTTTTTCTACTCAAATCCGAATGACCGCATGATTCCAGATGCTTCTGGTCCAAACCCAGCCACCCGCAAAGGTACAGAGAAGAAAGTGTAAATTCAAGAGGAGGAAATTTGCATGCAATT
>PJEM01004890.1:83791-142753 GCA_004023845.1 Helogale parvula
GAGGCTCCCTGGGTCAGGGACCCCGAGGCCTCGCCAGCACAGTGGCCACACGTGGCTGTGTTTGCTAATCACTTATGTCCCTGCCTCATCTCCCCACCGGCCCGGGAGCTGCCCGGGTCACCTCACCTCTGAGTCCCCAAAGCGCCCGATACATGAGAGGGCTCAGTCGATGTCTGAGCGCAGAGCTGGGCAGCGCTGAGAGCAGCCATGCTCAGAATGGCAAGTTTTCTTTTGGCTTTTTAATATTCTTTTGTAATGTTTGGTCACTTCTGAGAGAGGGGAGAGAGCATGGGGGCACAGAGAGAGAGAGGGAGACACAGAATCTGAAGCAGGCCCCGGGCTCCGAGCTGTCAGCACAGAGCCAGACACAGGGCTCAAACTCAGGAGTCGTGAGACCATGGCCAGAGCCGAAGTCAGCTGCTTCACCAACGGAGCTCCCCAGGAACTCCCAAGTGGCAAGTTTTCCTAAAGCCTATAATGTATTTATTCACCAGTATGCCCTGCTGGGCCTGGTGCCCAAGGGCCTCTTTCTCTGGCCCCTAAGAGGTGGTCTAGGCTGAAAGTGGAAACTGTTCCAAGAAAACTGGATGTTGGGAGATCTAGAAGGAGGGACCGCACCGGCTAGTACAGGAAGCGGAGGCGGCAGGGCTGCTGAAAGAGCCCGTGTTGGCTGCCGTGAGGACCACCGGGCCGGGCCAGAGGGGCATTTCTGATGGTGCTGTGTTCATTCTTTGCCGTATGAGCAGGATCCAGTGTGTTGGATGCCCCCCCCCCCATACCTACACCCCGGAGCACATTCCTCTTGGTCATCTCCGTTTGCTCAGGGAGGGAGAGGCCAGCTTTCCAGATGGCGCTTAAAAGGTTTTTCTGTTAATGGGGCAGCTGGCGAAGAAGGGGAGGGGGCAGAGGAGCCCTGTTTGCTTTGATTCGTGGCTCCGCCAGCCGTGCTGACTCGGTCTGGGCCGCTGCCTGAGCTTCGGACACCGCGAGGGGCGGATCTGGGCAGGGACGGGAGGCTGGCCCTGCCGCTCGGGGGGCTCACCTACTCCCCAGATCTGAATCTTCTCGGCTGTGATAGGGTTGATGGCCCTCGGTCCTGGGTTTGCAGGGAAGACGGAGCTCACGGGGCGGACGCCCACCAGCCCTTGGCAGGCAGCGTCGCCCGCGGGCGTCGAGGGCTGAAGGCAGACGTGTGGACCTTGCCTTTCCTTCACTATCTGGGACCTGAGCGCCTACCTACTGTGTGCCAGGGGCACGGAGAGAGGGCTCCGCATGGGAACTTGAACCGTGCGAGGGAGCCCAGGGGAAAGCCGTAGGTCTATGGGAAGACCCCCCCCACCCCCACTGCCTCTGCTCTGTTGTCCTACTTACGAAGGTATCTGTGTCCCCCGCCCCCCAGTCCAGAGCTCTCCTCGGACGGCCCGCTTAGTAAAAGCCAGAAAAGTGGTGGATGTGTGTGCCTTTCTCTGACCAACAGAAATGGCCCCTTCCCGGGACGCGGGTGAACAGTGGCCCTCGAGCGGCCAGCACTCCCCGGGGTCTGTTCTCCAGCCCGGCTGAAGTGCCCCCGCCTCCCCCCACCCCCCGGCCCTGAGCTGTAGCCAGGGATTCAGAGCGATAGTCTACAATGACAGAGAAAGTCATTTTCCGCCCGCCAAGAAGGGCACCGGCCCGGGCACCACCCGAGAGGGCGGAGGGCAGGAGCCAAAGCCCCCCTGAGTCTGCGTGGTGGGCGACAGGACGCTGAGGTGACGAAGTGCGAGCAGGCCGGCCCCGAGCTGGGGCACCTTCTCCCCCGTGGGCCGAGGCCATTGTTGCACCAGCCGTGCGGTGGGGGCCAGCCTTTTCCGGGATGACACTTGACTCTATTGTGGGAACAGCACTGAGATGATAAGAAAAACCAAGTGTCACCCAGAAACCCCCAATCGGCCGCTTCCAGACTTCCCCCGGGACGTGCCCCTCAGGGATCAGATCCAGCGCCCAGGCACCCCCCCCCCATTCTCTCCAGGAGAAAAACAGGCCACTCAGAAAGGTCACCGATTCCACCGCCCCTGATCCTTCCATCTTGGAGTGCGTCGAAGTTCCTTGAATAACTCAGAAAAGATTGTTGAGTTATAGTGTTTGCTTGTGATTCAGAAGCAGAAATTTTTCCAAATGTCTTCGCAAGGAACTGACATCTGAGGGGCCATTATGAGTGAGTCAGCGGGTGTGGGCAGCTCCTTAGATGAGCTGAGTTCTACACGCTCCCTTGCGTGTTCTCTTCCTGTACAAGAAAGTTCTGGAGGATGAATAAGTAAGGGTAAGAGAAGGGACCCGGGAAGACGTCGCGGCTGCCCACTGCGCCGAGGAGGAGGTCAGCCCGGAGGCCCCGCGGTGTCCCGGCTGCGCCCCGCGGGACTCGCTGGGCTGCCCCCACCACTTTCCAGCCTCTGGGCCCAGGTCGTGTGAATGCTGTGTCACATCTGTGGGGACACTGAAAACGGCCCACTGGGCTGCGGGTCCCCTGGACCGCGGTGGTTCTCGACGTGTGTGGACATGTCCGCCTCCTCGGCTGCGCCTCTCTGGTCCTCCGAGGCGTGCGGTTCCTGATAAGCGGCTGCTGGGGCCCGAGCAGAGACCAGCATCAGGTGGCCCAGGACCTGAAGTTCAGATCACACAAAAACATACTTCTGGAAGCTTGTGTTTGTCCAAGAAACCTCTGCCGTCAAGTCCCAGAAATCCATCCGTTTACTCAACAAATGTTGGCCGAGTGCCACTCAGGGGCTTGGGGGACGTTGGGGAAGAGGGAGGTTGGGGCCCTGCACCCCAGAGACGCAGAGACGGAAGAGCACCGCCCCCCCCCCCCACGTTGGCCTTTGCCGAGTCCTCCGGCACCTCCCGCACCTCCTCCTCGGGCGCCTTTGGGCACAGTGGGGGTCCTCTCCACATGTGGTGGAAACCGAGGCCTGGAGAGGGAGACGCAAGCTCAGATCCCAGGAGAGCTTGGCAGACACGGAGATGGGGCCCGGGTCTTCGGACCCTGACCTCCAGGGGATCCCTTCGAGAAGTCAGGAAGCAGGCAGGCTGGGGCCCCTGCGTGGCTCCGTCGGTGAAGCGCTCTGGTCAGCTCAGGTCATGATCTCACAGTCGGTGGGGTCAAGCCCCACGTTGGGCTCTGTGCGAACAGTGCGGAGCCTGCTTGGGAATTCGCCCCTCCCTCTCTCTCTGCTCCTCCCCTGCTCGTGCTCTTTTTTTTTCTGGCTCTCCCAAAATAAATAAATATTTTATTTTTTTATTTTTTAATGTTTATTATTTTGAGAGACAGAGCAGTGAGCAGGGGAGGGGCAGAGAGAAGGAGAGACACAGAATCTGCAGCAGGCTCCAGGCTCTGAGCTGCCAGCACAGAGCCCGATGTGGGGCTTGAACCCATGAGTGAGATCATGACCTGAGCCAAAGTCTGTCGCTCAACTGATGGAGCCACTCAGGCGCCCCTAAACAAATATTTTACAAAAGGAAGGAGAAGGAGAAGAAGGAGGAGGAGAAGAAGAGGAAGAAGGAGGAGGAGGCTGGCCAGACAGCCTTCATCTGGGATCTGAGGCATCCGGACCATTCCGCTCACCTTCCTCCTCGCCTCTGGTCTGTAAGCGGGTCTGCCCGCCTTCCAGGCGTGTAGCCTATGTGTCCACCGTCACCAGCTCCCTGGGACCGCCCACCCGTCACCACCAGCTCTGCTGTCCACGACCACAAGAGCCCGACCTTCCCCCCTCAACCCCCTTTCACCCTCCCCATGGTCTCAAGAGGGATCTTACAAAACAGAAACCGAACGTCGCCCACTGCCTTCTGGGAAACTAGCTATCACCAGCCCAAAGCCAGCCCGCGTCACCCTCGTGCCACAGCTGACGTGCCGTCATTCTGATCCCTGATGGGAGACACCTGTCCGGGGCACGCACGGGGAGCCGGGGCAGAACTAGGCGAGGCGAGGCCGGCCCTGGGAGGGGGGCGGGCGTGGGCAGGCTCTGTGGGAGCAGCGCCTGGCGCGCAGGCTCCAAGCTGGGGTCTCTGGGGCTGGGAGGTGCGTTAGGGCCCCATTCGCTCTCCAGCGACATCACCCCTGCCCACCTCCCGCCAGCCACCTCCACCGGCACGGTCCCCACCGCCTCCCTCCACCTGGTCATGCTCACCAGCGGGTTTGTATCCAAGGCCTTGGCACACATTCTTCCTTCTTTTAAAAGTCCAGCACTTCCTGTGGCGATGTCCTCACTGTTCAACCGCAGCCCCTTGGGGAGCTCAAAGAACCGTCCCAGACGGAACTCCCCAGAGGACCCCTGTCTCCACTGTGGCCCGAAAACTATCTCCTCTGTACCCTCGGGGCTGGGACGGTGACCCGGCCCAAACTCAGTGCTCAGCAAATACCCGCCGCCCGCCTGGCTGCAGAGAGGCCGCAGTCCTGACCAGGTGAGTGCCAAGGACCCGTCTGGTCCTGGGCCAGCTCCTGAGCGGCTGCTTGCGTCCTGCCCAGCTGTGACCCAGGCATTCTGACAGTGATGCGTGGGGCTCAGCCCACCAGTGGGACCCCAGGGAGCCAGGTTTCCTCTGGGGCAGACGTGCGCAGCCAGGGGAGGGTGTGGTCAGGATGGCACTTGGGGGCAGGGGCAGGATTTCCTGTGCACCTGACCGCCCCGCTGAAAGGCCAGCGCTGCAAAGGCGCCGGGGACGTGAGCACGGACGCACGGAGGCCCTGGTGCCCCGCAAAGCCAGCCCACGGAGCGCCGCCAGCATCCAGCCAAACAACCGCCGTATCCAGGATGCCGCCAAACTCAGGAATGCGGAATAATAGGAAGTGTCCGCAGCCTGCGGGTGGGGAGCCAGACAACGTGGCACAAAAGAAGAAGGAAAGAAACGATCTTGAGGCAACTCCACGGTCAGTGAAAGCTCATCCTGTGTGTCCGTCCTCGGGTTGTGAGGACAGGCCAGCCCCGGCCCAACTGCAACGCTGCGCGCTCTTTATCACAACGAGGGGGCAGAATCGCCCTCACTTTTAGAAATAAATAGGCTTTTGTGTTGGGGCCTTGGGTCATGTGCTTGCAGGGAGGTTTTTATGTGGTAAAAAAACCCACACAAAAGGGTTCTCTAACCTGCCAGCCACAGGCCTCCCGCTGACCGTGGGTCTCGTGACCTCTCTGGAGCCCGTCTTCCCACCTGTAAAATGGGGTGAAGACATCGGACTCACGGAACTGTAACAAGAATCAAGGGAGAACGGACATTTCCCAAACTGTAGAATCTTCTAGAAAGCCAGCACTCTGCCTTTAAGCACCACCAGGGGAACAGGTAGGAGTCGGTTTCATCCAGGAGGAAGGGCCTCGGGCACCCAGGGTGTCCCCAGGGCGGGAGCTTCCTATGGTTTCGGGGAGGCTCTGAGCTCTCGGATGTTTCTAAATGCTGCCCCAGACTCCTTGCTGGTGGCTTAGCCATAGCTTAGAGGACGGCAGCAAGAGGCAAGGTCAGGTGTAGGGGTGGGGGGTGGAGGTGAGCTGGGCTCGGGCCCTGCCCTGAACCTCCTCCTCCCGCACAGGCCAGGCCGGTGCAAAAGGGGAGTCATTATCCCCAATGCCCTCAGGCAAGCGAGTGGAGCCCGAGCTGTCAGGTTTGCCGGGTCCCCAAAGCTGTGGATCAGGGCTCTGCTCTGAAGAGAGCCATCCTGAAGGCAGATTCCGCCTGGACCCGGGCAGCCACCGGGGGCGGCCAGTCCAGGCAGGTGCCTCCCTCTTGGCCCCAGGAACCTTCCAAGCAGATCCGCGAGCCTTTCGGAGGGTTTTGGAGCCAACGTGGCCTCGCTAGCAGCAGCTCAGCCCCATCGCTGCTCTTGGCGAAACTGCTGGGCCCAAATCTGGTTTGCCTGTGTCCACAGCCACCCCCCTCAGCAGCGGGGGAACTTGTAGGTCAACACATTTTCACCCAGTTAGGGATGACCCAGACCTCAGAGCCTGAGGTGGGGGGTGGCGGGGAGGGGGTAGAGGACACCTATTTGGGAACACGGCTGGGAGTGTCCGACGACAGCGAGTCCCCTCAGGCAGAAGGTTCCTCCTAAGAACAGACCCCACCTGCTCCCTCTCCAGTTCCCTCGGGAATCTGATAAAAGACCTAACACCCTTTGTACAGTGGGAAGGAGCCAATCAGGAGCGGGCCAGCCAGCGCTAGCCAGCCGGTCTGGGTGGAACAGGAGAAGAAACAAGGAGGAGGGGAAGGCAGGGCCGACCAGAACCTTGTAAAACAGGGACCCTGGCCTGTCGTCCGCGGGCGTTCACTTGTCTCTGAAGTTTTCCTACTGTTCTTTCTAACCGTATATTCCAGTGACCCCTGGCTGCTCATTTTGTGTCCACTTCTTCGTTCTTCAAAGCAGCAAGACGATGGATCCAGGTCTTGTGGTAAAAAATCCTGCAACACCAGTAACCCCCAAAGTGACGCAGCCGGCCTGCCCTGATAGCGGTCAGCCAGGCACGCGGGCGCCCACAGACCACAGCCAAGTTCAGAGGTGAGAGAGAGCCCCACGTCCTCCCGGCTCCTCGGGTTTGAGACATCGCTGCGTGATCACATCAGACCTCACTTCCTCTCCTCGCCTTGAAACTGTGGTTTTAATTGTTTTTTAATGTTTTATTTATTTTTGAGGGCACGAGTGAGACAGAGCATGAGCGGGGGAGGGGCAGAGAGAGAGGAAGTCAGCACCTTTCCACCTGCAATGTCGTGATTTGTAAGAAATTCATATTTGGTTGTTCAGATGACCAAAATACGTTTCTCCTAAGGTATTCGGTCTTTGTCCTCAGATTCCAGCTCACAGCAACCTAAAGCCTTGGAATTTTAAAAGTGTCTTTTGTTATGTTACTGCAGCCAGGAGGAGAGGACCTAGAAGCCCCGCCCCCTTTCTGGGTACCTCGCCCTCAGTATCTCCTCATCTGGCTGTTGATTCTTATCCTTTAATAGTACTTCCCCGACGCTGTGAGTCGCTCTGGCAAATTAATCAAATGTAAGGTGGGGTGTCTTTGAAACCTCCAATCTGTAGGCGACTGGCCAGAAGCACAGGTGACGTGGCCTCTGATTGAGGGGAGAGGGCAGTCTTGGAGGACCGTGGAATCTGGCCCCGTACCATGTCTGGATTTCAGTGAAATCTCGGACACCCATCTGGTGTCTGAGAACTGGTTGGTGTTTTGGGGTAGCAGGAGGTGACCCACATCTCATGCTAGAACTGGGTCAGGGGACCTTAGAAGACCACCCCTCTGTCAGACCCTGACCACACAGAGAGGCCTAATGATCAGTCAGGCCCAGCAAGGAATTTGCAGGGCCTGGAGCAAAATAAAACCCGGGCCTGGTGCAGGCCAGTGTCACACTGAGCGGGACTGGCGGAGCACGGGGGTCACAGGCTGGTGCATGCAGTGTCCTCACCCAGCACTACTTCAAAGCAGCCAGCTGTCCCAATGCTGTGTGAGTGATGTTGGGGCACAGGAGTTCCTGTCTGTCCCCCTTGGGGCACCTGGGGGGCTCAGTCGGTGAATCATCTGACCTCGGCTCAGGTCATGATCTCGCAGTTCATGAGATCGAGCCCCGTGTCGGGCTGTGTGCTGACAGCTCAGAGCCTGGAGCCTGCTTCAAATTCTGTGTGTGTCTCTCTCTCTGCTCCTCCCCTGCTCGCTCTCTGTCTCTTTTTCTCTCAAAAATAATCATTAAAAAAGAAAAAGAATTCATGTCTCCCTTCAAGATTGTTCCAGTTGGAGTAAGAACCGAACTGACACGAGGCAGAGTAACAGGAGAAAATCAGATTTAATGACTTGCGTGCCAGGAATCCACACAGACAGACGTCCCAAAGATGGTCAGGCAGAATGTGGCAGATGTGACATCCTGAACTAGGTCCCGGGTCAGGGGTCTGGACTTGAGAGGGACAGAGCGTCCTGCATGGGGAGAGAAGGCGAGCAGGCATCGGGGAACTAGACGCCGGTCCTGCCACACAGATGGACGACTCGGATAAACTGTATCTCTGCCAATCACCCTTCTTCGGGGAAGGATCCGCAGTTTAGATTCTTTGATGGGGTTAAGGGAGGGGCCATAGTTTCTCTTGAGCCCGCAGGGACATTATTGCCTTCAGCTGAGAATGACCTTCGTGCCAGAGCCGCCACACGGTCAGCCTCTGCAGCGGGGGAACTTGTAGATCAACACATTTTCATCCAGTTAGGGATGACCCAGACCTCAGAGCCCGGCCATCAGAGGGGCAGCGCGGAGGGGGCCCTCCCCATCCTGGACCTTCAGGTATGCCATTGTAAAACACGTGGCTGGCCTCTGCCCCGTCTGGACCTCGACAGTAGGTACACAAGGGTCTCCACGAGATTTGTCCCCCACTGTGTTGTGACCACTCTGCGTGTCCCAAAGCAACAATGAACTTGTAGCTCTCTCTTTAGAGGGTACCAGAAGTCCACCTTTTAGGAATGCCACGCCCAGGTGACATGAGAGGGACAGCCGCCGGCTTTCTTCCCCAGGTGGGTGACCTGATTCTCCTCCGTCGACGGGATGCAGAAGGGGCATGGCCCGTGTATTTCATACCCAGAGTGGAGCGAGGGGCTCTGAGACCAGGTCCAGGACCCCTGCTGGGGCAAACCAGCATCTGGAGGCCAGGCTTCAGTTGCCCCCTAACCGAGCGCAGTCTTGAGTGTGTTCTGGAAGAATCGGGGCCGCTCCACCCACCCCGCCTCCCCCCAACCATGAACTGACAGTTACCAGGAGCTGACCCTGCCAGAAGATAAAGGACACATTCCTGGTTAGAGCCCTGGCTGCTCGGTGCCTCAGCGAAGGGCTTTTCAGGAGCAGGGACTAAGCTCCTGACGGGAAAGCAGGGCCGGACTTTGGCTCTGTGGCCCATTGTGCTCTGACAGGCGCTGCTGGACGGGCTTCCCCGCTCTGCCGGGATTCCGGGACCACCTGGGCGCTTCTGAGGGTGGTCTTGGGAACTGCAGGAAGCCCACGAGGCAGGCGTTTCCATGTCTGACGGCCAGCTGGGCGCAGGCAGAGGGAGGGGCCGCGGGAGGGCCACGGATTCGATCCCTGCTGGGGAGCCCGAGGCCCGGGAGGACCCTGGCCTGGAACTCCTCTTCCGGGAGGAAGGAGGCCCCACCAGGGGTCTGCTCAAGTGACTGCCACCCACACACGAGGAGCAGGAGGGAGGGAGAGACTGTTAGGTCATAAAACCAAAAACTTCTGCTTTCGGTTCCCCTTTGGCCCATGTTTTGTTAGCAGGAAATCTTTCCAAGCATCTTTGGAAGGTCAAATGTAGAGTAAGGATGTCCGTGCCCCGTGAAATTCTCCAGGAGGGGCATCTTCTAGACGGATCCCTCCTTCCTTCTCTGTGTAGGGTGAGCGCCTTTCCGGGAAGAGCCCAGGGCCTCTGGGGAACGGGGTCAGGAAAAGCCAGGCCCGGGGCGCAGTTCGGCGGCCGCTGCACCTGCCGGGGCCGCGGGCCGGGCAGCAGGGCGGCGGGCGGGGTCGGGGCCGGTGGCGGGCCCCGCCCCGGGGGTGTGTCCCGGGCGCGTCCGGCTTAAGGCCCGTGTAGGGGAGGGGCGGGCAGGGCTGGGGAGGCCGGCGGGCCGGGAGCCATGGCGCCGTCCGGGCTGCTGCTGCTGCTGCTCGTGCTGCTGGCGGGCGCGCGGGCCGGGCCCTACTTCCGCGCGGGACACGGCTGCCGCACGCCCCTGCGGGGGGACCAGCTGGCCAAGCTGGGGCGCAGGTCGGCGGCCGGCGGGGCTGCCCCCCACCCCCACTCCGGGCTCCCCCGGGACCCAGGAACCTGGCGTCCTGCCTCCCTTGACCTTTGAGGGTCAAATCCAGCTCCTGGATTCTGGGGGGGGCTCGCTCTTTTTCTTTACCTTTGGAGGGTGGGACTAGCCTCACCTGGAGGCCTGGGGAGCCTTGCAGGGGAGGGGGAAGCCGTGTGGTTCCTGCGTGTGGGGGTGCGCTGCCTCCTTGGCATCCTGGGGGCTGGGGTGCCCCCTGGGAGAGGGGCTCCTGGGGGGATTCAGGCACTCGCTCCTGCGGCCTGTCATTCTGGGCAAGGGGAGCTGGTGCTGATTCTGCTTATGCGGGTCTCTTCCCAGGACGTACCCCCGGCCTCATGAGTACCTGTCCCCGGCGGACCTGCCCAAGAGCTGGGACTGGCGCAACGTGAACGGGGTCAACTATGCCAGTGTCACCAGGAACCAGCACATCCCCCAGTACTGCGGCTCCTGCTGGGCCCACGGCAGCACCAGCGCCATGGCAGGTAGGTGGGCTTGCCCAGCCCCTTCGGGCCGTGGGCCGCAAAGGCCGGTCCACACAGGCGGCCACAGCAGCCCACAGCTGTGCGCCCAGACTCAGCATGGGGTGGGAGGTGTGCGGGCCTCTCTGGCCTAGAAGAGCCGACCTGTGACCTCCGCAGTTCCTCCCCCATGGAGCGAAGGCCAAAGTGCTACAGGCTGGATTGTGTGTCGGTGGTGCCCGGTGGGGCCCTCGGGGGCCTGCGGGCAGCAGACAGGACAAGGGCTGGCTGCCCCGGGACCTTCAGCTCCCAGGTGCCGTTTCTCTCCCAAAGCTTTGTGGCCAGAGATCGGACTCCCCCGGCGCCCGCAGTATTTGAGGACGAGGAAGTGAGGCTGTCTCGCAGCAGCAGTTAATATTTGAGCTGACGCCCGCCCTGGGCTTGGAATATTGAGCGGGACTGGCGGGTGTTCTCGTCTGGCCCCTGGCCCCAGTGAGGAGACGAGGGAGGGGCAGCTGAGGCCCACACCACCCCCAGCAGCTATGGGCCTTGCCTTGGGAGAGCAGGGTGGACAGACCTCACCCAGCCTTGGGCCTGTGTTCAGTGGTTTGTGAGGTGTGGGAGGGGCTCTGCCATCCCCAGCGGTTGCCCTGGGGGCCCAGGAGCCTCCAGTGACCTGGGAATTCCATTGCAGAAGGGACTCTGACTGGGAGGGCAGGGGACCGTCTCTCATCCCCGATGGGTAGCTCACTGCGCAGGCCTGGTATACTCATGGCCTTGGGTTAACCAGATTAAGGACAAGGTGGCTACTGCCGGCTTCTGAGGCTTGGTGGCTCCGTTTAAGCCTCCCAGCTGCCCTGGGACTGTTCCCATTTTGCAGATGAGGAAGCTGAGGTCCTTGGCAAGGAGGTCAGGAGACTTGACTGTGGTGTGACTGGCAGCAGGGGGTAGAGCCCAGAGGCCTGGACTTTGGGCCAGTCCTCTGCTGGGCTGTCTTTTGGCTGAGGAGAGGTGGGGGCGGGGGGGTTCTGGGGCATGCTTCTGACCCGGCAGGAAGGAGGAGGAAGGAGCAGGTAGGCTGCGGCCCCATTGTAAGCTGTTGGGGGCTTGGGAGGGCCCCTGATTGGGGTGGAGAGGATGTATCACCAGAGGCCTAAGGCCCAGAGCCCCTGTAAGGCCTCGGGCAGGCAGAACGTGGGCAGGCCTGAGGTGGGGGGAAGAGGGGGGAGCTTGGGGCATGGGCCGGGGCAGGCATGGTGCTCGCAGTGAGGAACTGAAAGAGGGCCTTTGTGGTGGCCGTGGGGTGGGGGATGGACAGAAGAGCCAGGAGGGTCACCAGGGCGGGCCCTCGACACAGCTCTGTCCGCAGCGGGCCAGCCCTGCCCCATCCATGGAGCGGTCGCTCCCGGGCAACTTTCTCCCCCTGCTGCGGGGCTTCTTCCTCTTTCACTGAGAAAGTAGAAGTCCTCAGGCAGGGACTTCCAGGGGCACCGGCCCAGGAACAAGTGGGCAGGAGGCCTGGGGCCCGTGCCGCCCCAAGCCACTGCCCCATCTGGGGCCCCTCCTCCACCCTCCAGCCCTCTCCGGCCTTGCTGAGCCTCCCACTCGGCCCAAAGGGCCGCCTTGCGGGCAACGTGGCCGTCAGCCGCAGGCCTCGCCCTCCGTGGTTGCGCTTGATCACCTGCCCTTGGAACGCTTTCCCTGGCCTTTCACCACACTCAACGGTCTCCTCCTACTTCCTGGCTGTGCCGCCATATCCCCTATGGGCTCCTCATCCTCCCGGCTTGGCCCGGTGGTCCCTGCACGCCTCTGTTACACCAGCTGTCCGCCGTCCTCCCTCTGCTGGACACCTCCCCCCCAAACCTCAGCCTCCCCACCCGCCTGGCTGAGTCCGTCCCTCGTCCTTCCCGTCACTCACACGGAAGCCTAGCGCTGCCCCTCATTCAACCCTAGGACAGGTCTTGTCCGTTTTCCCCTCTGCTCTTTGCAGCCCCCCTCCCAGCACCCTCTCTGCATCCCTGGCACTCGCACTGCCTCGTCTCTGCTCCCTCGCCCCCCTGCCGCCCAGTCTCCGCCTGGACCCAGCCTGCCGCGGCCCAGGTCAGATGGTACTTCTGTCCTGCCGGAAACGCTCTGTGATTTCTTGCTGATCGAGCACAGAACCCTTACCCGACCTATATGAGCCTTCGTCAACGGGCTCCCTGCCCTGTGTTGGGACCCCCTGGGTCAGTGCTGGATTCCCAGTGTGGAGAGCAGCCTGGCGCATGGCAGGTGTGGACAGGTCCCTGTGGGTGACAGAGGAAGACAAGAGCAGGTGGACAGGGGAACTTCTGGTTGCGTTGGGTCATCTGAGAAGCGCATTAGACCCCCCGTGGTGGGTCAGGTAGGGATGGGATGTGGGGGGGAGGCCAGACTGGGCCTCGGCTGCCCTGCAGGGAGCGAGTGGGCTCCCACGAGGCCCAGGGCAGCTGAGCAGGGATGATGCCCCCGGGCCGGAGGTGTTTGCAAAAGTTGGAGCGGCCACACTGCCGGCTGCTGCCAGGCGGGGGCTGGAGGAGACGAGGTTGGGGAAGGCCTCAGAATTGGCAACGTGGAGGTCCCAGGCCTTCCGAGAGCAGCTTTGCCAGTGGGGCGGAGACACCAGCGAGGTTGGCCTGGGCTGAAGGGACAGTGGGGCTGGGAATGGAGACCGAGAGGGCCGTCGGGAGCCTTGCTAAGCGGCAGAGAACTGTGGTGCGTGTGGCGTTGTGTGCGGGGCTCAGGGGCCCTTTGCCAATGTTTCCAGAAAGGCAGGTCGGGGCACCTGGGTGGCTCAGTTGGTTAAGCATCTGAGTCAGTTAATGATCTCATAGTTCATGGGATCCAGCCCTGCGTCAGGCTCTGCACTGACAGCACGGAGCCTGCTTGGGATTCTGCCTCTCCTCTACTCAGTCTCGCAAAATAAAGATAAGGAAGGAAGGAGGAGGAAGGCAGGCAGGCAGGCGGGCGCACATGTGTGTTCAGGTTCTGATGGGGAAGAGGACCGGGGTCCACGTGGGCCTTAGGTAGGCGGGCAGGGACTTGTCACCTAGGGCCACAGGAGGCGGGTCGGGGATGTAGAAAGCCCGAACACTGGGTGGCAGAGAGATGAGGGATCCGCCTTGGAGTTTTCCAGGTAAATCTGGAGAGCTTTCAGATGGGAGTGAGGGGTGGGCCGGGTTGCACGAAACCCTCCCATCCGCCAGCAAGCGCCTCCCGAGCACGGGGCCACCCTGACCGCGGTGTGGAAGGAAACCCAGACCAGTGGAGGCAAAATAGTTTAGAAAGGGCAGTGGGCCAAAGCGGGGCAGCCCTCACCCCGCCCACAGGCCCTGCACAGTGGGCTGTGAGGACGGACAACCTCCCTCGGGAGCTGCCAGGGGACTGACCTCCTGGGGTCAGCAGCCAGGGCCAGGCTTCGGTCAGCAGAAGAAAATTGGTTCACTCATGATGCACTGATATTTCCTGAGCCCCTACTGCATGTCAGGCAGCGAGCTTGGGCCCTGGAGCTGAGCTCTGCGCAAGGCCTGCGGGACAGGGGCCCGGGGAAGGACGTGCCGCCGGCAGGTGACACGGTGTCGGATGCTTGGAGCCAGCGCAGCCGGGGGGACGGGGGCTGCATGGGGGTGCCTGCAGGGAGAGCGCTCTGGGCCCAGGAGCGGCCAGGGAGCTCGAGGAAGGGGCAGCAGGCACAGAGTGACAGTGGGTTCCCGAAGGCACGGGACTGGTCAGAGGAGTGGAGGTCTGCGCGGTGACACCAGGGAGGTGAGGGGGCGGGGGCTAGTGCCCCAAGGGGCAGCACCGTCCTGCTGCACGCTCTGTCCTTGGAGCCAGCGGGCACTTCCGAGGTGCCGACAGCCGGGCAGACGGACCTGGTCCTACCCGCGAGGCATTGGGTGGCCAGTGGTGTGGACAGACGGCTCTATGCCCAGAAGGGCTGGGGGACCCTGGAGAGGCGAGACAGGCGCTGACCAGGTGTGGGTGCCGCCCTTGCAGACAGGATCAACATCAAGAGGAAGGGGGCATGGCCCTCCACCCTGCTGTCCGTGCAGCATGTCATCGACTGCGCCAACGCAGGCTCCTGCGAGGGGGGCAACGACCTGCCAGTGTGGGGGTACGCGCATGAGCACGGCATCCCCGACGAGACCTGCAACAACTACCAGGCTAAGGACCAGGGTAAGCGCCCGCCCGCCCCCACCATCCCCCCGGGACAGCGCGGCGGGGGGAGCCCCCTGCCACCTTGAACCCGGCAGGGCCGGGGCAGCTGGTGCGCATCGCTCCTGGCCGAAGGGACCCAGAGAAGAGACCTGGGGCAGGTGTCTCCAGCCGTGTGTCCCCTGTGCCCAGGACTGGCCTTGGCGCTTGGGCTCTGCCTCATTGGCATCTTGGGGGTTTCCTGGGCCTCTGTAGGGTGGGCCCCGCAGAGGGAAGGGAAGGTTTTCTAGGAGTGGGTGGGGAGAGCAGGCCAGAAGGAAGGTTGTGGCCCCAAACTGGAGGCACCAGGGCCCGGCTGGAACCCGGCCTGGGCCGTGTGCACGTGGCAGGAGGTGGGGCCCAGGGGTCCTGCCCAGACCAGCAGAGCCAGTTTGCCTGGAGTCTCGGGGGCCTGCACAGCCCGAGGCTGCTCCCCTTGGAGGCCAGAGGAAAGAAGGTGCGAACCCATAATTGGCGGTTAAGTCACCTGTCGCAGTCCAAGCTCCCTCTTGGCCAGGGCGGAGCGCAGGGGTGAACTCAGTGGGTCATTGGAGACAGCAGCGTGGGAGGAAGGGGGAGCCTGGGGTGCTTCTCCGGTGCTGGCCTCTCCCTCCATAAAAGAGCGAGCTCTGGCGGCCCCCTGTGCCCTCAGCACCCGAGCGTGCTCTGGGTGCCACCCCACGCCCCCGGAGTGCCCGCACCTCGCCTCCGAGCCATAGGCCCGGCCAGAACAAACTGCCCCAGACCGGTTGGGTGAGTCCTGTTGAAGGTACTCCATGGCAGGGGTCAGAGAACCGAGGAGAGGGCAGGCGGAGGGAAGGCTCCGCAGAATAGGGGCTCGGGGGCCCTGGGGCCCTGCCCGCCCTCATCCTGCACTGGTCTTGTCCAGCTTAGGCCAGGCCCCTCTACCCTGCCCGTGCGACGCGGCCGGGCACAGCTGAGCTAGACCCGACTGTGTGCCCTGTCTGTGTCAGCAGATGTGGCCCCAGACCTATCCCTTGCCCGTGGTACTGGGCTTGGGGCATTTGGTGTCGCGGGGACAAATGAAACCAGCAAGTTGGGCCTCAAGGAGTCTGATGTGCTGGGGGAGGAATCTAGACAGCTGGGAAATTATAACAAGCAGGTGACACAGAGCAGTCGCGAGGCAGGGTGGAGGGGTGGGGAGTGGGATGCTGAGGGCCGGGCCGGCGTGGGGGCTGGTGTGTGCGCACACAACTGAGAGCCTCACTTTTTTTTTAGCCTTATTCTTGAAACCTCCTCAAACCAAAAAATACACAAGAAAATGCTTAATTTTTTTCCAAACGTATTGGCCTATTCACTAGCCAGCAATTCAATTATCTTTTTTTTAATAAAAAAATTTTTATGTTTTATTTATTTTTGATACATAGAAAGACAGAGCATGAGAGGGGGAGGGGCAGAGAGAGAAGGAGATACAGAACGGGAAGCAGGCTTCAGGCTCCGAGCTGTCAGCACAGAGCCTGACGCGGGGCTCGAACCGATGAATGTGAGATCTGACCTGAGCCGAACTCGGAGGCTTAGCCGACTGAGCCACCCAGGCACCCCTACAATTATCTTCTTAAAAGCTAATACTTTAATTCCAGTCCTTTCAGCTCTATTGTGAAAAGACCCTGCTCTTGGCCTTTAAAGGAAAAGAGCAGGCTCCCTCTCAGGTGCCCCGTATGAGCTACTGAGCCTGCGTCCTCTCCCTGGAGGCCTGGGGACCGGCTTCCCCAGCGGCTGGAAGAGGAGCCTTGCTCACCAGCACCTGACGGCAGAGGCTTCCCGCTTGTTAGCCGAAGCGGAAACATGGAGAAGGGGCCGTGGACCTGCGTCTTTGTTCGCGGGTTCCCAAGGCGCCCGTCTCACCCGACCTTGCATGCCACCTCGCAGCGTGCGACAAGTTTAACCAGTGTGGAACCTGCACCGAATTCAAAGAGTGCCGTGCCATCCAGAACTACACTCTCTGGAAGGTTGGTGACTACGGCTCCCTCTCCGGCCGGGAGAAGATGATGGCGGAAATCTACACCAACGGCCCCATCAGGTCAGGAGCCGGAGCCCGTGGCCAGCTGGGCACAGTGGGGGGGGGGGAGGGGCTTCACCATCCTGGCGTGAGACGTGGGGCGGTAGGGAGGGTGAAGCAGGCACACGCGTGTGCACACACCCACGTGCGGGACAGAAGTCGGGGCAGAATCCCCCGATGGGGACCGATCGGGTCCACGGGACCCTCGGTAACAGCTAAGTCCTTCCCACCGAGTGCTAACTGTCAGAGGGCTTGCGCACAGCTGCGGGATGATGGCCACGGAGAAGATGGTCAACTACACCGGGGGCATCTACGCCGAGTACCACGACAAGGCCTACATAAACCACGTCGTGTCTGTGGCCGGCTGGGGTGTCAGCGACGGCACGGAGTACTGGGTCGTCCGGAATTCCTGGGGAGAGCCGTGGGTGAGTCCGGCCCCCGCCCCCGCCGCATCCACAGCCGGGAGCCGCCCCGGTGACACCTGGGGTTAGAACCCGAGTGGGGGTGGGGGAGGGCTGTCACCGCCTGCCCCTGAGATGCCAGCGGCTCCCCCTGCCCCCCCCCCACCCACGGGGCCACCAACAGTGTCTCCACGTTGCCAACCATCTCCTGGGGGCTCTGCCCTGGTTGCGAAGCACTGTTCTTTCTGGAACTTTCAGGTCAGCTCAATTGTTTGTCTACGACCATCCCGTCCCCTCTGCCGGCAGTCCCGGCTCTCCTAAGCTGTACGGTGGCCTTTTTTCAAAAATACTTTTGAGTTGGGTCAAAAATCCAACAGGGATAAATTAACTGCCAGAATCTTCATTTCTAAGACCTAGCATGAACCATTAACAGCTGAAGACACAGAAATCCGTGACTATGAAGTGGGGAGAGTGACTGATGTCGAAGTGATGAACTGTCAGTGTTTTTATTAAAAGACCATAAACCAGGGATATTAATAGGCAGTTAGGTCATCCGGCCCGAAGAGTCAACATTTTAGTTGCGTTAATTTGCTTCGGGCTCACAGGGCCATGTACCTTGCGTGTTAAGTATTAACCAAGTCAGAGTAGTTCACAGGAGGTGTTTCTGAGTCGGGGTCCTGGGACGGGCGGCAGGCGGACACCAGGGGCCCAGGAGACGGTGGTGAGCGAGCGTGTGGTCCCCCCCTCCCCCCAGGGTGAGCGAGGCTGGATGCGGATCGTGACCAGCACCTATAAAGACGGGAAGGGCGCCGACTACAACCTCGCCATCGAGGAGTACTGCACGTTCGGGGACCCCATCGTCTGAGGCCCAGGCCTGCGGGAGAGCGGGGGTGCGAACCGTCGTCAGAGGACCTCCTGTCGCCCCGGGCACCCGGCTGGGCTGCCGCTGTGTGCAGGAACTTGGGGCTGCTCCGCGCGGATCGCTGCGGGGCTGGCGGCCCGAGAGGGGGTCAGAAGCGGGGAGGCGGAGACCCTGGGCCGGCGGCACCGGCTACCCAGGCAGGTGCGGCCTCCGTTCTCCTCGGCACGTGACTTGGCCTTTCCTGTGTGGCAGCAGTGCTCTGTAAGGTGGTCAAGGGTCCGACTGGTGGCCAGTTCTTCCGTCACCTGGGAATGAGTGGTGGGGGCGGGGGACCGGCCTCCGCAGATCGCCCGAGCCGTAATGAATAAAATATACGACTCCCACGGAGCGAGCCTGAGCCTGAGCGTGCCTTATTCACACACGCGACCACCGCCAGGTCTGCACCTGCCACACGCAGCAGGAAAACTCTTTAATTGGTTCTTGGAAAATTAAAACAATGACAATAAGTATCAACCAACTGGTTCTCGTGAGAAAAGTGACCTCGGAAGGTAGTTCATCTCCGAGTCTCTGTCCTGAGCCCCCAGTGACCCGTGGGAGGGACCAGTTCCTTCGTGGGGGAAGTGACCACGGTCAGCAGGGTCTGGGGGCAGCACAAGCTCCTAGGAGAGGGGCCACCTGTGGTAGCGGCTCTGCAAGCGGGCACTGCCTCCTCCCGCCGGGGCCCAGCTCCCAGATGGCCGCCCCGCCTCAAGCAATGGCTCTGTCAGGGCTTTCCCACAGCTGGTCCCGGAATGTTCCGTGCCGGCTAGGGAGGGTGCGCCGTGTTAGTTCACCAGGATGAAGTTAGACTTGCAGTGAGCTGGAACAGAAGGAAAACAGGCACCCTTAGAAACAGGAAGTGACGACACACTTGAAGTCGCAGCAGGGGCCACGTACGTCCGCCCACCTATAAATTCCGTCACGGGGTCGTGTTCGCCCTCTGTTTTAATGGTGCCTGCGATGCTGTCATTCTCCAAGATGGGGAGGAAGAGCTGCACGAAGTCAGAGGTGTACGGAGGGGCAATCACGTCCAGCACCTAGGAGGCCACGACACCGGTCACTCCCCGCGCACCCGCCAGCACCGCCCGCCACCGTCTGATGAAATGGTAAACAGTCTGGAGAAAGCCACCCTCCCGCCCCGCTCCTTTTGCTTCCCGGTGACCAGAGTCTCCAGCACTCAGACCCCAGGTGGTTAGTCAGGGAGACAGAGCGGGCTCCTGCTGCGGGGCGCGCCCGGGGAAGCTGGTCTGTAACCATCGCCACCGCGATTATCAGAGCACAGTTCTCAGAGTTAGGGACAAAATAAGTTAAGCCGAAGGGCGCTGCTAGAGTTAAGAGAAGGAAACGTGAAACAAACGGCGTATTGCTGACCTCGGTTACAAAATAGCGAATGAGTGAAATGTCAGTGTCCAGCTTCTCCAGACACTTTCGGATGTAACTGACAACAGGAAGTACGTAACCTCGACTCAGCAGGTGAACCATCCTGTCCAACAGGGTCTTCTTCAGCTCAAGCTGCGGGGGCGGGGGGGCAGACACGTCAGTGAGAAGGGGACGCCCCCCTCCCCCCGCCGGCCTCAGAAGCCCGGGCCCTGCTCACCTGCTCCATCACGTCCAGCTGGGAGTGCTCCGTCTCAAAGAGCTTCACGAGCAGCTGCAGGACCTGCGGGTGCAGGAGCTGGTGGCAGGTGCTGATCTGCAGAGAGGCCAGAGGGAGCCCCGCTGAGCAGCGCGCCGGGCCGGACTCACCGCCAGCGCACGGAGCCGCCGCCGCCCCCCCCTCCCCGGGGCGCCCAGCACACGGCCAGCCGGGCCAACCCCAGTCTCCATGCCCGTCCTCGGCCTTTCGGAACACTTGCTCAAAACTGAGAGATCTATGGAACCAATGAAACAAGTTCCTTCTTTAATTTTTTTTTTTTTTTATTATTTGGGGCACCTGGGTGGCTCAGTGGTTACGCATCCGACTCTTGATCTCAGCTCAGATCACGATCTCATGGTTCCCGAGTTCGAGCCCCTCGTCGGGCTCTCTGATGGCAGCATAGGGCCTGCTTCAGATCCTCTGTTCCCTTAACTCTCTGTCCCTCCCCAGTTTGTATTCTTTCCCTCAAAAATAAGTAAATGTTAAAAAAAATTTTCTGGGTGGCGGCAGAGAGAATCACAAGCAGGAGGCACGCTATCAGCACAGGGCCTGATGCAGGACTCAGCCTCACAGATGGTGAGATCATGATCTGAGCCACCCAGGCGTCCCAAAGCTAGTTCATAAGAGGAAAACCCTCCCGAGGACAGAAAGTCACAAGCTCTGCAGGGCAGCTTGTGGACCCGGCGACAGCTGCGCCGGCAGGACGGACATGAGCAGGGTACGGCGCGGCCCCCATACCTCGTCCAGCAGGGCCAGGTGCACCGGGGTGTGGTCCGTCTGCAGCTGGAAGTACCTCGGCTCTGACACGGTCCAGTCCACCCACTTCAGCACCCCCATGGCCACCACTGGGAACCTGCCGGAAAAGGAGACACGATGCTTCCTTTAGAGGAAGTTTAAAAGAAACCACCAAATCCAAGCGGTGGGGAAGGTTTACGAAGCCGCCACCACCCCATCTATCCCAGCAAGTGGCTCTCCACCTGCTCTGCGAGGGAGATGCTGGTCAGAGAGATGTCTCGGGAAGGCCGGCTCCGGGTCCGCTCAGTGTGCGCCACAGGGGCCCGAACTCCGTTACCGGCTTATTTTCAACCACCGTTGGTTTAAAAGAAGAGCATGGAGGCAGGACACTCAGGGGGCCCGGACCGGGTTGACACTGCAGGTAGCAAGTCCTCTCTCGGTCCCAGGCCCGGCTTGCCAGGGGACGCCCTCGAACACCCAGGAGGACCACCCCGTCTGTGAGCCTGCCTGATCAACGCACACACACGTTCGTCTCCTGGCTGTGACCACGCCCCTCCCACCCAAGCAATGCTCCGTCGGCCTGACTTTTATGGCAAATAGACCCTTTCCTTCAGAGCAGCTTTTGCAATTCGGGCTGGTCTTCCATTTCCTCCTGCTATCTCACGAGCACACTCCTGGCAGGCAAGCACCTGAGAATTACCGATGAAACCATTCAAAGTTCTCTACGTACATTTTAAAAAGAAAACGAAATCAGTATCTCTGAGGCTTTTGTTAAATAGAGCTTATAAGCTTTTAGTAAAATGAAAACTCAAACCACTTCCGCCAGAAGGATCAAGTTCAGAACTAAGTGCCAGTTTGCTCACCGAATGCACTGATAAAGCGTGCTGAGCTCGGCCACCAGTTCCGAGGCCCCTTTGTTCTCATTACAGCACAGATTGTGGACGGTCTCCACGGCTTTCGACGTCGACTTCAGCTCATCCTTGTTGATGCCCACACGCTTGTTCTGAACACACAGACACACACACGGATGAGTCAGGGAAGCTGGCGGCCTGGCAGTTGGGGTCACCTGCTACGGGCCACCTCTCTGCAAACCCCCGTCCCTGTCCCTGGAGTCGAGTCAGTGCGGCTGCAGCCGTCAGAGTCGCCCAGCGTGCGGGAGCGCGCCAGGCTGGGCCGGCGGCAGAGGGGACCTGCTGGTTTCTCCGGCCACACTTCAAATTCCAGTTTGAAAAGTATGACGGATGCCCCGCACATTCTAGAGACATTCAGCACTTTGACTATTTCACGCACGAGCACTAGAAAGAGGTTTCTGACACCAGCTGGCCTCGTGGCTTCTTGCCGCCCAAATTCCCAAATAAGACTGAAGAGGGAGGTTACCGGTCCCCCTAAAAGTCCACTGAGTCTCAGGCCGACGGTACCTTCTTCCAGGTCTCGACCACGCTGGCAGCGTACGCCAAGATGTGGATGTACTTGTGCTTGTGGTCCTGGTTGATCCTGGCCCCTGGTTTAAAGAGCGACTGCATGAACAGGCCCAGGAAGGCCGGCACCCGGATCTGGGGAGACACACAGCGCTCGGTGAAAAGGAACGTACGAAAGGGAGGTCAGGTCAGTCCACACAGACTCAGGGCAGGAGTGAGGTCACGCCGAGGATGTGACGGGGAAGGATGAGGAAAAGGTCAGAGACAGATTTGTATTCAGTGACTTATAGCCCTCCTGGTCGGCACGGACGGGGCCCCCCCTCCTGGTCGGCACGGACGGTGACCCCCCCTTATTATTAAAATGAGAGCAACTTACAAGTTCAACAGGAGGTGGGTCCATGCTCGTGAACATCTTGAAGAGGACCGTGATGTCGGCCGGATTCAGGGCTCCTTTGGATAACATGGCCCCAAGGGCCTGGCAAGCCCTGGGGTAGGAGGCGGCTGTGCCCAGGGCCAGTGTGATCTGACTGGCATCATGGCCTCTGGATGAGGAAGGCACAGATCCCATTGTTAGGAAGGTGGCTCCCTGCCCTGCCCTCTCCTTGCTTCTCTGCCTCTTTCCTTCCTTTTTTTCACACCTCATTCTTGGAATTGTTTGGGCCCCCCTTTTCCGTATTTCTGTCCTTCGCCGGCACCCGGGCTGACCCATGGAAACGGCATTTAGGCCTCACTGGGAAGCAAGGCCAGTTACAGTTCGCAGACTTTGCAAGAGGAACCACTCACTTTTAACGTCTTGTTAAGACTCCATTAGGAGAGAATCAAGCCAGCAAGGGCTCATTTCCTTCCGTAAGATATGGCCACACCAGAACAGTTAGACCACTGCAAGTATAGAGTAACTATTTAGGACTACTACCATTTGCTATCGACGAGTCCTACTACACGAAAACACAGGCTCCCCAGTCCGGTGAACTTCACAACCAGCAAGGACCTTACACAACACTCCTCCAAGCCAAGGGTCAGAAAGCGAGCTCTCCCCATCTATCTAAAACTACCCTGACCTTTCCCACTCTGCTGGAGAGAAGGGAGTTCATCTGTCTGTCAAGGGAGGAGGGCCCAGGGTCTCTGCTGGTGGACACTGGGCGACGGGGGAACGCCGCGGGGAGCACGGAGTCGGGACCAGATGAGCAAGAAGCCCGTGTCTCACTTCTCCTGGGCGAAGCGCTGCACCTCCTGCGCGATCCTGCGCACGGCGGACCCGCCCTGCTCCTCCTGCGCCAGCACGGACATCACGGCCTGGGCGAGCAGGTACGTGTGCTCTCCGTGACACACCATTTTCTGAAAAGTGCAGGGGAGAGAGTTTGGGGGTTCCTAGTTGCAGCAAGGACAAATGTCGACAAGACAGTCAGACCCCAACCGTTCTGCACGCGAGTTAGGATGCTGGCACAGCCTTCTGCCCTGGACACTCCCAGGGATAACGCGTTTCATGGTTGAAAACACGTGCCCCCCACGCAGCTCCCTTCTGAGACCATGAAGAACTTACGGCAAACTCAGGGAGATTTTTCTCAAGGTTTTCTTCTCCTCCATCCAAAATAGTGGCCAGAGAGGTGCGGAGCACTCTGGAGAACACTTCCAGCTGCTGGCAGGCTGTGGACACGCTGGTTATCTCCCCCTGGTACCCTGCGTCAGAGATCAGCTACGAAGCAAAAGCAAGAGGCCAAAGTGTCAACAGGAAATGACCACGCTGTCGCGGAAACGCGGCCCGCCGTCGGTGTGCGGGGGCGGGGCAAGCAGGCGCTGGTCTCGGGTCTCGGACCTTGATTCTGATCCCCGCCTCCCTACTACCCAGGCCCGTGGCCCCGGCTCACCATCCCATCTCGGTCTCTTCGTGTGTAACACAAATACACAAACCAGGCCTTCTTTTTTTTCTTTTTAAAGTAACTTCTGTGCCCAACGTAGGGCTCGAACTCACAACCCCGAGATCAAGAGTCACAGGCTCCAGCTAAGCCGGCCAAGCACCCCAACCCAGGCCCTCTTAGAGGCTCCTCTGAGCACATAACGGTCTAAGTGTGTTCCTGCCAAATCCTAAGACACAGGCCACGTTGATCCAAAAACAGGCATATCCTCTGCTTCCCTTCCTCACTGTGAAGATTTACAGAAGAGAAGGGACGGAGACCTTTACTAAAAAGCAGATATGACCTTTCCAAAGAAACAGACCACCTCCCTACCAACCCGAGGTAACTCTCACTCACACTTTCACTTACCCGCGACACTAGGACTCCGCCTACCTTAACCGTGAAGTTCAGCATCAGGCAGTCTGGATGGGCTTCGGCCAGTTTGTAAAAGAGATCCCTCCACGTGGTGTGTGCAATCATCTGTTCAAGCCACGCGGGGGTCTGCCAACAAACAACGGAAGGTGAGACAGAAGGCCTGGCATGAGCTTTAGTGACGATGACATGGTATAAACAGTGGACGGACGTCCCAGCCAGGAGAGCCGCCGTGAGCACCGAGCTCAGCCCCGGGAGGAGGCCCGGAGAGGGCGGTGCCACATGGGCAGCTGAGCGGCAGCACTGGAGCCCTGAAGGGCCACTCGAAGCTTCTGGAAGACTCAACCGCACACCAGAGTGCACTGAAAGGCGCTTTTTGGAGCCACGAGAGTCTAGGGAAGTACACACAAGGGGCACACACCACGTCAGCTGCACACCCTTGGCGAGAGAAAAAGGCCATCTGAGAGCGCAGAGGCTTCGGCCATCACCATGTGCGGTAGCCGCGAACGTGCGTCCCTCAGCTCCCCTGCTGTGTGACCGTCAGACCCTGAGTCCACCTCCCAGCAGTGCCAAGGCCAGCCCCCCCACCAGCCACTCCCAGCCACCAGTCGGGTACGGCAGGGCTCCCCGGCAGGCCGGCTCCCAGGAGACGTGGGGCTCTGGCGACAGGTGCCTGTGGCTTGACCACGCCCACCGACAAGGCTGAACCTTCCTGAAAACCACACGGTCACTAAGGCTCTTCACTCCCAGCCTTCCCTCCTCCCTCCTGCCTTCCAAGCCCAGACGTGCGGCGTGGCTCCCCGCCTGCACCCAACTTCTCTCGCAGGTGTGTCGTCCCCAGTCTCCTGCACACAGAACCCCGTCCTGACGTCTGCCTTCTGGGGTGCCCAGACGAGTACCCCACCACCCCCAGCGCCGGCGCTCGAGAGCCGACAGGAGACGGGAGGCGGGAGCCTGCCAGTCCCCCTCTCCAGCTCTCCTGTGTGGCCCCCGGCATGCGAGAGCTCGCTACCCTGCAGAGAGCAGCTGGAGGGCAGGTCCGCTCTGTGCAAGTTCTGTCCCTGACCCTGATGTTAGGCCCCAGGTGCCTGCCACGCTCCGCTGTACACACGGGAGGCGCAAGGACCGAGGAATCGGTGCCAGAAAAAGCAGACAGACTGCTCACCTCTCCTTCTTCGGTAAAAATAGAATCTGCTTTGCGGGGGTCAAAATGTTTGATCAATAAACTCTTCAGGTGATTTTCCACAGTTTCCTGAACTTGCACCGGTTCAACACCTGAAAGAAAATGAAAACAGCCAGATGGAAAACGGCGATCTCTCAGTTTGTTGCACCACTTTGAAAAAAAGTAGACAGATCAGAAGCTAGGTCACAGAATTGCTTTGGACCACCTGGAATTTGGGACCTCTCATTAAAAATTCAGATTTATTAAGCTGGATCAACGGTAAGACCCAAAAAGGAGCCCAAGGCAGAGCACACAAGGCTGGCTGCCTACACGGAAGGACGCCTCAGTAAGGACAAGGACAAACTGCCAGAACAGACAAGCAGGAGGACAGAAAGACACCCCGGCAGGGTGGAAGAGAGCAGACGCCGGCCGTGAGAGGCGCCCGTGTCCGGGAGCTGCGGCAGCAGGGAACCCGCCGCCTTCCGGGCAGCGCCTGCTCCACGGTGTCACCCGCGCCCAGCGCAGGGGCCTTCCCGTGAGGCTCTACCTTAATCAGATTAGCTAAAAGCCACACTCATACCGAGTCCTAAATTATCCATCATCCACAGCTTGCTGTAATAGACCCCTTAGAAATGACACAGTGAGCACAGACAGTCTAATCCCGTAATTCCACAACATGGTAGGGAAACAGCTCAATGAGAATCCCATTTGCAGGCTATCTGTAAACCTCAATTATTGAATCAAAGATAGGCATCAAGCAGATGGACGTGGCTAAGAAGTTCAGCTCCCACTTACAGAAGTCTTAAAAACCAAGAAAACAAACGAGGCTTTTCTGACTCATCAGGATTATAACGACCCACAGGTCTATTAAAACGGGGTGGTGGGGGGTGCCGAGCCAGGCGGGGGCCACCCACAAGGCACCTGTCTGGATGAGCCACTCAGCCAGCAGGTTGACGGTCTGGGCCACGGCCGTGTAGTTCTCTGAGAGCAGCTGGATCACGTTCTCCGGAGACCCTCCTGCCTGAAAATACCTAGGAAAGTCACAAAAGAGCTAGGACACTCAGATGAACGTGGACGGGTATGGGGTCAGTGACAAGACAGGATGTTAACATTTTTAAAACGGGGTGGGGTGGGGCCTAGCAGCTTCCCGTTCCCAAATCACAGGGTTCTCACTTGTGCACATGCCCCTCCGCGTCCCCTGCAAACTGTCTCTAAGTGACCCAGCCTCCTCCCCACACAGCGGCCTTTCTCACGCACCTCTTCAGTGTGTTGAAGATGGAGGGCTCCATTATATAGTCCCGGGTGGAGAACTTGTGGAGGCATTCTTGCTGGACCTCCGCGTCGTCTTCCCCCTCTCCGTAATCCTCCTCCTGCTGGTGAGAACCAGAGCCGTGGGACTTTCTCATCAATGCAGGCGCCCTGCAAGCCCGCCGTAGGCCCGGGGACCCCTGTCCACCCCAGAAGCGGTCCACACACACTACTTCACCAGACTTCTGCGGTCACCTCAGGAAGCGGGCCGGACAGGTAGCGAGCGGCTAAGAAAACGGGGTCCAGAATCATTCCAAGCGGGTCTGTATGGCGACCCCACGCTGTTGGAAGGATTCTGCAATCTAATTTCTGGAAGAGCCAAGCCTAGCACCTGACGTTCAGTAAGAGTTCGGCAGATGTTAGCTATTACTGTTCTCACTGTGAGGACTTCGCGTGTGCCATTTGATGCTTTCTCACAAAGGCTGATGGAGTGATTCCTGAAGGCCTAAGCCACCAATATGCTGTTAGAAAGTAGAGATCACGGACTTGCCTCAAATCAGCAGGGCTGGCTGGAGACTAGGCCCTGTTCTATGTGGAAACCGCCTCAGACAAGCCACCGAATCTAAGAACAAAGCAGCACAGCGACGTGACGACATGCAGGTCTGTGCAGTGCTAACCCTGTCATCCCAACGAACACGCAGATGCTTTTCAGATGCTCACTCTGTGCTGAGCACCGTACCTGCCACTAGGAAACCTAAGAAATATAAGACAAGACAGAGCTTTTCCTGCCAAAGGGCTCCACAAACGAGGAGGGACCAACCTCCGTGCAAGTGACGAACATGACGGTGTAGAGCTGGACCAGGGATCAGCGGACTGCGGCTCGGGGCCAAACCCAGCTCTTCCATTTTTCTCAGTAGTTTTATTGGAACACAGCCACACCCCCTCAGAAGTTTTTTTAGATTTTACATATTGTCTATGGCTGCCTTCTCCCCACAATGGCAGAGTTAGGTCGTTGTGACAGGGACCAGCAGAGCCTAAAATATTTACTGTGTGGTCCTTTACAGAAAAGTCTGCACCCCTGGTCCAGACGAACATCCTGTAAGCAAAGCTTTGGGAACAGATTCTTTCTACGGAGCCTGGGGGGTCTTCTCTCAGACCTTCCCGGGCAGGGAGGCTCGAGCAAGGCTGAGAAGGATGGCTGGCCTTTCCCCCGAGACTCATCCTTGTGTCTGCTTTCTGGGGCTTCTGTCCTGGACCCCACTCTCTCCGGCTACCTCTTCTCTCGGTGAAGCTGCCGCCCTGCTCGTAAACCTAGAAGTGGGCCTGGATCTCTCTCTCGAGCTCGACTCAAGGGTCAGCAGTCTATTCTCACTGCTGCTCGGATGCCTGCTAGTTTTCCAAACTCATCAGGTCCAAAACTGACCTCGCAACAGATGTGCAGCTTACCACCTACATCTTAGTAAAGGACTCCATCATCTACCTGTACCCCAAACCCACAAAGCTACAGAGTCACCCTCAGTCTCTGCTCCCTCATTCCACCCCACATTCCGTCACGAAGACCTACCAGTTCTGTTTCCCACAGGTCCCCCCAACCTGGCCCTTCTTCCCATGTTGACCATGCTAACTGTGCACGTGCCTGCAGCGGCAGCACGCCCCGAATGGCTCCGTCTGAGGCCTTCCTTGCAGTCACCTCCCACCATGATGCCACAGCGGTCCGCGCAGGCCACACATCTGATGGTTCTCTCTTGCTGAAAGTTTCCAGTCTCCCTCAGAAAAGCTCTCCAGCCTCTAGCATGACTTTAACCTCTCATTCGTCACCCGGCCAGTCTCCTCTCCCGCCAGTCCCCACGGGCAACCTGAAGCCAGACTAAACTATTTGCGTTCAGTAGCTCTTTCAATTTCTATCATCTGGACTTAGTATCACTGTAGCCTCTTTCCGCATCTTTCCGCCTCTCAATTCCAAGAACACAGCACCAACTGAACAGAATTTGTGTCACAAAACCTGACCTACCACTATCTTTTAGAATCCAGCGCATGTCACCGCTCCGGTCGGTCACCTTTTTGACTTCCTCTTCCTCCTCCAAGCTGTCGGAATGATCCGGAAGGGAACATCCGGTCCACCCGTCTCATCACTGAGAGCCTATTAGGGTCAGTGGGCCGAATGGGGATCATGACTGAAGTTCCCCAAACATGAGGCTCCCCAGCCACCTGTCAGTGGGGTCTGGGCTTGGCTCTGCTGTTCCCGGCTGTCTACCCTGGGCTATCAATGAGGGTTAGACAGCCCGTGGAGACGCCTCAGTTGTACCATTACGACTTGAAGGCTCAGAGTGACAAATACTACGACATTTTGAACAGGACGCTGGAAACAAAGCCACCCTAGGCTCATTTGCATCACGTTGGTTGTCCGGCAGTTTGATAAAGTGGCGATGGACACAGAGGACCTGGGTTGGACCCCCAGCCCTTCCTTTACTGGTTCTGTGACCTCGAGCGGACCACTTCGTCTTTTGGTTCACTTTCTTCCTTTACAAAAGGACCAGGTTAACCCGCAGTTCACAGTCTCTCGAGTGGGGTGAGAACAGTGCGAGCAAGCACCTGGCGAGCACAGGCTCTCTGCCGAATCTGCCTCCATCTACTCCCCTCCGAGCCTCCAAGCACGAATCGCGTGGTGTCACTCCCTGCCCCAAACTCTTGAACAAGTCACACTTCTCAGCAGCCATCAAAGGCCCTGCAGAACCGGTCCCCCCCCCTCCCAGACCTGGTGCCTCTGCGTCCAGCAGACAGCTCACCAGAGGAGCACCGGATAGGTGCTCCACCAACACAGCACCTGTCTCCGAATCTCTGGGCCTCGGCTGGAAGCCCTCCTTGCACCCCTGCCCCTTTCAACCACCTGCGCCCCACTCCATGCTTCCTTCCTTCCAAATGCTCAGTATTTCCCACACCTTACTGGACTCTTGCTAAACGGCAAAAGCCCAGGCCCCCCTCCAGGCCAATCTATCCGTCTCCAGGGGAGAAGCCGCATGTTAAACAAGCACTTCGGGTGGGTTTTCAGATTAGAATAAGCTTGGGCTACGCTGGCAGAGCTGGTGCTACCAGTTCGGATTTTCCAACCCGGCTTTCGAAGCGGGGCGGGGACAAGGGAAGACCCCTCCTCAGCCTCCACACCAAACCCCTCAAGGTCAACGATGGATGGAAGACCCCTTCCATGTCACTTAGCCCAAGGGTTGACTCAGCCCAAAGCACTGAAAAGTACGGCTTGCAAACAGTTAAGCAAAGTTAAGAAAGCCCAAAGTCGCACTTTTCCCCTTATGATGCGGGTTTGGACTTTCTAACAGATTTGGTTGTTTAAACTTGGCGCCCTGAGCTCCATCCTCCGTCGAGTTCGTGCCCTACCCGCCTGGGGTGGGGGTGGGGGCCGGTGGGCCGAGGCAGACCCCAAGGGAGTGGCCAGCCGGAGCCCCGCGTGTCACGACCGGGCGATCTATCTGCCCCTCCGCGGCCCCGACCCCAGCGAAGCCGTCGCGGCGCCCGGGGACCTCACGCCGGGGTTCCGGCGCCGTCCCCGCCCCCACTCGCTCGCAGGGGAGGGAACGGAGATGCCCTCGACGGGCAGCGGCGCTCTGGGCGGGCCCCGCGGGCCCAGGGGCGAAGGCGGGTGGCGGGCGCTCGGGGGACTCGGGGGGCGCGCTCCGGGGCGGGGAGGGGGCGGGGCGGGCTGTGCTTGAACCACACGGTGACCGCGGGGCCCGGCGCGGCGGGGACGGGGCCCGCCCGCCGGCGACGGAGGCCAACGATCCTCGTCGGGGGCGCCCGGTGCCCCCCCTCACCTGGCCGCCGTCCGCCTCGTCGCCCCACTCGGCCGCGCTCCCGAAGTAATCCTCGTCCATGATGGCGCCCGGCGCGGCCCCCGCCATCCTCTCCCGCGAACGCGCGCGAGCACTGCGCAAGCGCACGGGCCGGGGCGAGCGAGCGCACGCGCGGTCGCGCGGTCCCGCGGTCCCGCCCCCCCGCGGCCGCGCGCCTGGGTCCGGGGAAGGGGCGGGGCACAGAGAGCTGCCTCTTATTTCTGGCTCCGGGCGCCCAGAGCCGGCGGGAGGCGGGGCCTAGATGAGGGGGCGGGGCCTAGAGGGCGACTCCGGGAATGCCCCGAAGCGATCCGGGAACGCGGCCTGGGTGGGCCCCTGGGATTTTAACTCCGGATAGAAGTTTAAGACCAGACTCGCTCTTGTCCTGGGTTCGGGTACCGGCTCCACTCCTTCGCCATGACTTTGGGTCCCGAGAGCTTCAGTTTTCTTATCTGGCAATGGGGCACAAGAGCAGGGCTAACTTACTCGGCTCAGTATCCAGGGTCCACGAAAACGTTTCCATTTCTTTTAAAATCAGAATAACGATGCATATTGTAATAGTGAATCCAGACTGGACTGTGTTTCTATAGTTGGTATACAAATCGCACCAGTTGACGTAGTGTTATATATAACCTTAAAAACTTGTCTGGAAGAAGGGCTCACAAAGGCAAAAAAGTGCTCTTAAATGTCATTATGCAGCCCTGGAAAAGAGGGCCTACGGCGTAGGGCAGCCGGTGAGGATGACCGAGATGATGCTTGTTAAGCCTGCATCACGTTCCCTGCACGTAGTGGGAGGTAGCAAAGTGACAGGCTTGTGATCATCGTGGAAAGATTTGATCAGCAACGTCAGCACTATCAGGTCTGGGTGCTTGGGGAGAAAGCCCAGGCTGGTGAGGAAGAGCATGGAGATGTGAGCTCTAGAATACCGACAAGGGCGACCGTTTCCAGAGTGCTGACCGGGAACTGTGATTTCATTCATTCCTTCTCTTATTCATTCGGCTCCTGTTTATTGAGCGTCCCAGTCATCTGGCCCTGTGCTACTCCTGCAGCGAGCTCACTGGTGAACCAATCGGACCTGGGCTTTGTCCTGGAGGAGCCCACCTTCTACTGAGGGAGCTGAACCGGGAACAAACAAAAGTAATGACAGAGGGTGACAAATGCAGGTGTTCTGTGATCGTAGGAGATAGATAGGAGAGGCCGACTTTGGACCATCAGACAAGGCTTCTTTGTGAGACTTGGGTTTGAGCTGAGAGTCGTAGGACAAAAGGAGTCAAGGGAGTCTGGACCAAGGAGAGAGCATTTGAGGAGCCAAGGCTTGCCATGTGTGCTGGCAACACAAGGCCACTGCCACAGTTACCTGGCAAGCCAGGGAGAAGCCTGGATGAAGTGGGCAGGGCCGGCGGGGCCAGATGTTGGTGGGGAGTCAGGATTTTAACTGAGGGCTATGTGGAAGGATTTCACGCAATAACGTATGTAGGGCACTGAGCAGGAGCTTACACACTCTTAGGGTTCAGTAAGGATTAGTCGTTATGATGGGAATGAAATATCTTGGGGGTCTTTTGGTTTGCTTGCTTTGCGGAAGTGACAGGACCGTATTTGGGGTCTTGAAGCTGAGTCCCATATCTGAGGCAGGAGGCCTTATGGAGGGGAACCTGGAGGTGGGAAAGGAAGTTAAGAGGCCTCAGCGAGAGTTATCCAGGAGACTGAGAAGGGACCAGGGTGGCTGCTATGAGATTGTCCCCAAGATGGGGTAACCCGACACTTTCAGGGGGCCAAGGAGTGCGCCCAGGAAGATGTCGCTGAGACTTGGAGCTTGCGTCTGCCTTGGCACACGGTGGAAACGGGGAGCCCAGGAGGAAGGCAGGTTGCCAGGAGGGATCGTAATGTGTTGGATAATGAGTTCAGCTTGGGACGTGCTGAGTGGGAGGCACAGTCCAAACGGCCACGTGGAGACGTTTTCGGGTGGCTGGGGGTGGGGGTCGCAGCTCCAGAGTCCATGACTCAGGCTTCTAGTCAAAAGATTAAAGTGTATTAAGTTAATGAGTGCTCCTGCTGCCGGCTTGTTTCAGGGTTCATTTTCACCTGCTTTCTGAAAACGCTGCAAAGAATGGATGGCTGTTAAACTCCTACTACCTCTCCTCTTGGATTTTTTTTGTTTTAATAGTGCCTGAATTGAAAGCAGGCAAATTAATATATGTCTAACTAATTACTCCTACAGAATCAGGGATCATTTAACTCACCTCTCATTCAACTTCAGTGGGTTACTCATTATTAACTGGATTAACAAACAATCCTTTAATGAAAGCATTACATTCAATCTCTAAGTCGCAATGATTTAGAATAATTGAGTCTGTAGGTCTTGCCTCCAGAGATACTGTTGACCCGTTGATTTTTGAAAAGCGTCACCTAAAATGTCTACATTAGCTTGCATTACTTAAAGTAAATAAAGGCATTTAATATATTTTCCCCTTTAAGAAAAATTCTGGGGGCGCCTGGAGGGCTCAGTCGGTTAGGCGTCCGACTTTGGCTCAAGACAAGATCTCACAGTCTGTGAGTTCGTGCCCCGCGTCGGCCTCTGTGCTGACAGCTTGGAGCCTGGAGCTGCTTCAGATTCTGTGTCTCCCTCGCTCTCTGCCCCTCCCCCACTCGCACTCTGCCTCTCAAAAATGAATAAATGTTAAAAAATTTAAAAAAGAAAAAAAATTCTGGTAGAGCATTACCACGGAAGTGAGTAGTTGGTTCGGCTTAATCCAGTCAAGAAATATTTACTGAGAGGTACCTGAGTGGCTCAGTTGGCTAAGTATCCAACTTCAGCTCAGGTCACAGTCTCATGGTTTATGAGTTCGAGACCCGCGTCATGTTCTGTGCTGACAGCTCAGATTCTGGGTCTCCCTCTCTCTCTGTCCCTCCCCACTCACGCTCTGTCTCCCTCTGTCTCTCAAAAATACATAAATGTTAAAAAAAAACTTTAAAAAGAAATATTTACTGAGTGCCTACTGATGTTAAGTGCTGCCAAACGGCTGTAAACCACAGACACAGTCTGTCTAGTGCTAACGGCAGAGAAAAGAAAAGCCATCTCAGACGACAGTATGGAGGGCGGGGGGTTCAAGGACAGGTGAAGGAAGTTTCTAGGGAAACTGTTTAAGCTAAGACTTCAGACTTGGACAAAGACAGTGGGGCACAGTCAGAAAAATGAAGGTGACAGTGAAAGAAAATGACTGGAAGGCAATAATGGAAGAGCAGGGAGAGAGGAGGGAGGGAGGCAAGAGCCAGACGACCTAGAAACTTGCAGGTGGTTTGAACTTGATCCCCGGGTAATGGGTGACCATTGACAGCTTTGAAGCACAGGAGTGACGCAGTCAGCTGCAGGGTTTTCCAATGGTTCTGGCTGCCATGGAGAAAGGACGTGAGGGAGCAGGGCAGAGGCTGGGACACTGTTGGTGGGCAGGGCCGGTGAGAGCTGACGGTCACTGAGGAGGAGGCAGGCGTGAGGATGAGGCCGGAACACGAGGGAAAGGCTCAGGAGGCCACGGAGTGCAGCTTGCAGGGCCTCACTCGGTGCGTGTGGAACAAACACCCAAGCGTTTGAGTCCTTCATCCTCTGTCCCCGCTTCAGCCCCTACTGTCGCTCTTCTGTCTCCTTCCTGCCACGGAACCACCTCTGCCAATGCCAACGATTGTCCGTCTCCGAAAACAGTTCCCCGTTTTCATCTATTCAGCGCTGCAACACGAAGAGGCGCAGGGAGCTACAGCCTCTGGAAACACAGTCCTTCCTAGGCGCCCGGCATCCTCTCCCCCCCACCCCTACCTCTTCAGCTCGTCCTTCCCAGACTTCTCCCCCTCAGTTGTCCTGCTTGTTCTGAAGATCCTGCAGGTCCTCGGGACCTAGCTTGGACCCTCCTCTTCTTCCACTCTCTTCCTGGGGGCCTCTCGCCCACCCCACAGCCTAAAACCATCCATATGCTGAGAACTCTCAAATGTACATCTTTAGCCCTGAGTCTGCTCCGACCTCCAGACTCGTGTATCTAATTGAGCTGTCCCTTGACCTTACCGTTAGGTTTCCCTGTGGGCGTCTCCACATCGGCGTGAACACCCCAAATGCAGTCCTCTTCTCACAGAAAACTGGGCCACCAGCTCCACAGCGAGCAACAGCAGAGTCATCCCTGGTTCTGCGGTGCCCACGCCCACCCGAGGCTAAGGCAGTCCCGTGTCAGTTCCACTGGAAGAGCACACCTCACATCTATCCACTTCTGTCTCCGCTGCTCCCACTCAGTCCAGGTCTCCACCGCCGTCACTTAGACGTCTGCAACAGCCTGAACAAACCTGACTCTATCCTATTCAGTCTATACCCAGCCTATACATACATACATACATGTAGATATACCGTATCTATCCTATCCCAGTCCATTCTCCAAACATCCACAAAGCTTTTTCTTTTTTAATTTTGCTCAATCACTTTATCACAAAGAAAAATAAATCCAAAAATTGCAAAGCTCCACCTATTTTTTGCTATGATATGTGTCCTTAGAATGGAAATAAAATGGACGATTAGTTGCTGAACTTCTAGATGCAAGGTTAGGGGCCGGGGGGATCGGGGACGAGGTGGCCAAGGTGAGTAAACCACCAAGGAGCTGCGAAGGCCCGGCAGGGAGACGTGACCGGCACACAGGTGCTTCAGCGTGAGGTGAAGGTGGCTCGCCAGGAGACAAGTGCATGAGCTCTCGGAACTCGGAAGAGGGCGCGCTTACCTCCGGCTGAGGCCGGCGGTTTCATGGGAGAACTCGTTTAGGCAGGTACTTAGCGGACTTGGACATGTTGAGATTGGCGGAAAGAACATTGTGGGGAGAAGGACCAGGAGGGGAAGGCACGCAGAGGAAGAATGGCTTCGTTCGGTTGATCCACGGGAAAGGGAGAGGGAAGCTGGGGAGACAAAGCTGGAACGTAGCGTCAGACCCGGGACTGCCTTGACTTACACGCTGCTGATTTTAGGCTTCGTCCTGTACGGGATAGGCCCTGGACAGCTATGGAGGCTTTTGAGCAGGAAAATCACACGGACCAGCCTTCATATGATGAGAACAGTCTGGCGGCTGAGTCTACAATGATTTAGAGGGTACGGTTTCCACCCCTTAATTTCCTTCTGCTTCTCTAAAGTGCCTCATTTGCCATCACAAAGTTCTCGAGTACTTCTTTCTTCAAGAGGTGGCGTTTAATTTTTCCTCCGAGTGTGGGCTGAACTTGGCGATTCACTTCCAGTGAGTGCAGCGAACAGGGGCGCAGTGAGGCTTCTCAGACTCGGTCATAAAAAGACGCCGTGACCGCCATCTTGGTCACACTGTCTCCTGCATTACTCGCTTTGGAGGAAGACCGTGGCCACCTCATGGGCAATCCTCTGGAGAGACCCACACGCTGAGGAACTGAGGCCTCCTACGACAGCCTAGGAAGTGAACCTGGAAATGGATTTTGACCCCCAGCCCAGTCCCAGGTGACAACTTGACTGCAACCTCATGAGAGAATGTGAATCAGAAGCATGAAGCTAAATTGCTTCTAAATTTCTGGCCTACAGAAACTATGAGATAATAGATACGTGTTGTTTTAAGCCAACAAATGTGGGCTACTTTCTTATGAGCAATACTTAACTAATATAAGTATCCAGGGTATTCAAAAAAATGTAAATTGGGGCGGGCACCTGGTGCCAGTCAGTTAAGCGTTCAACTTCAGCTCAGGTCGTGGTCTCACAGCTCATGAGTTCCAGCCCCGCATTGGGCTCTGTGATGACAGCTCAGAGCCTGGAGCTTGCTTCTGATTCTGTGTCTGTCTCTCTACCCCTCTCTTGCTTGCACACTGCCTCTCTCTCTCTCTCAAATATAATATAAATAAACATTTAAAAATTATATAAAAAATGTAAGTCGGGACGCCTGGTGGTTCAGTTGGTTGAGCATCTGACTTTAGCTGGGGTCATGATCTCACAGTTCGTGAGTCAGAGCCCCACATGGGGCTTTCTGCTCTCAGCATGTAGCCTGCTTGGGATTCTCTCCCTCTCACCTCCCCTGCACTCTCTCTCTCTCTCAAAATAAATAAATAAGCTTAAAAAATAAAAAAGCTGGACAGGGGCACCTGGGTGGCTTAGCCAGTTAAGCGTCTGGCTTTGCTCGGGTCACGATCTCATGGTTCATGGGTTCGAGTCCCACATCAGGCTCTGTGCTGACAGCTTAGAGCCTGGAGCCTGCTTCAGATTCTGTGTTTCCTTCTCTCTCTGCCCCTCCCCCACTTGCCACGCCCCTCCACCTCTCAAAAATAAATAAACATTAACATTTTTTTAAAAAGTCTGGACAAAACTGTCAAACATAGCCATTATAACCCGCTGGAAATTGGTCAAAGTCATACAACAAACTGAGAAGATTTATTAATGAACATTACTAAACTTCAGTTAAGAACAGTATGAAATCTGTGACATTTTTGCCTGTGGTTGTTCTTCTTCTTCTTTTTTTTTTTTTAAGATTTAATTTTAAGCAATCTCTGAACCCAATGTGGGGCTTGAACTCACAATCTGGAGATCAAGACTTGCATGCCCCACCAACTGAGCCAGCTGGGCGCCCCTGGATGCTCTTACTCTTGAAAGCAATAAGGGCGGGGCACCAGGGAGGCTCAGTCGGTTAAAGCCTCTGACTTCAGCTCAGGTCATAATCTCACGTTCATGGGTTCAAGCCCCGTGTTGGGCTCTGTGCTGACAGCTCAGAGCCTGGAGCCTGCTTCCGATTCTGTGTCTCCCTCTCTCTCTGACCCTCCCCCTCTCATGCTCTGTCTCTCTCTGTATCAAAAATAAATAAAACATTAAAAAAAGTTAAAAAAAAGAAAGCAATAAGGGAAAGACCAAAAGTGACAAAGACAAGAAAGGAACAGAGAAAATCTCCAGAAACAACAAGAAAACAAGTAATAAAATGGCACTAAATACATATCTATCTATCACTAATGACTCTGAATGTAAATGGACTAAATACTCCAATCAAAAGAAATGGAGTGTCAGAATGGATAAACAAACAAACCAAGACCCATGCCTACAAGAGACTCACTTTAGACCTAAAGACACCTGCCAGATGAAAGGGAGGGGATGGTCAGGGCGCCCAGGGGGCTCAGTCAATTACGCATCCAACTTCAGCTCAGGTCATGATCTCACAGTTTGTGAGTTTGAGCCCCACATCGGGCTCTGTGCTGACAGCTCAGAGCCTGTGCTTTGGATTCTGTGCCTCCCTCTCTCTCTGCCCCTCCCCCGATCGTGCACTGTCGCTCTCAAAAATAAATAAACGTTAACAAAAAATTTTAAAAAAAGTGAGGGGATGGAGTAATGTTTATCCTATGGATGGATGTCAAATGAAAGCAACAAGGGAAACAGAATTAATGACTGACTTCTCATCAGAAATAATGGGCCCAACAGCAGTAGAATGACATACTTAACATGCTGAAATAAAACAAAGAGTCAGGCAAGAATTCTATATCTAGCAAATATAAAAAATGAAGGTGAAATAGATACTTTTGCAGATAAACAAAGGCTGAGAGAATCAGATGCTAGCAGACCTGCCTTCCAAGAAATACTAAAGTTCTTCAAGTTGAAATTAACACTAGACAGTAACTTGAATTCATGAGATGATGCGAAGAATTGCAGAAACAGTAAATGTAAAAGATTCTATAAATAGAGTCCATATTTTCTCTTGCCTTTTAAAAAAATATAAGATTGGGCAAAGCAATAATTCTGACATTGTATGGTTGGGTTATAATGGCGCAGAGGATGGGGAGAAAAATGAGACAGGATGGAGAAAGTTCCTATATGTAACTGGGATGTAGTATTCTAAAGCAGATTGTACTAAATTAAAATGAATGTTGTAATCCTTAAAACAGCTACTAATATAATAACTCAAAAATAGTACAGAAAATTAACAGACAAGTTAACATGATTCATGAAAACACATTTAACATAAAATAAGACAGTAAAGGAGAACAAAAGAGAGACATATGACAAATAGAAAATAAACAGTCATCCAGAATGACTAAATACATATCTTGAATAGACTAAATATTTCAAAAGACGGAGACTGTCAGAATGGATGAAACAGCAAGGCCCAACTACGTGCTAGCTATAAACGGAAACACCGTAGATCGAAAGACACACATGGATTTTAAGCAAAAGGATAGAAGAAAAGATACACGATGCAAATAGCAACCATGAGAAAGCTGGAGTTCCCATATTCATATCAAATAGGCTTTAAGACAGACCATAATGATAAGTGGTCAATACGTGAGTTAGATACAGCAATTGTAAACGTTTGTGGATGTTACCAACCTCTGTTGATTAACCACAGAGGTAAAGGAAAGGTTGACTTAACCGAAAGGAAAAATAGACAATCCAATACTAATAAGTAGAGATTTCAATACCTCACCCTCAACAATTAAATAACTGGACAAAAAAAGTCAGCAAGGGTAGGATCGTGAAACGGTACGATACTATGGAAAACAGTATGGAAGTTCTTGAAAAAATTAAAAATAGTATTACCATATGACCCACAATTCCGTTTCTGAATATATATCCAGAAGAGCTGAAAGCTGGGTCTCAAAGAGATATTTGCACACGCATGGTCACAGCGGCACCTTTCACAATAGCCAAGAGGTGAAAGTAGCGGAAATGTCCATGGCTGGATAACCGAATAAACAGAATGTGGCATATACATACAGCGCGATGGTGTTCAGGCTGGAAAAGGATGAAAAGGCTATGCACTACACGCTACAACACGGACACGACACGCTACAACACGGATGAGCCTGTGGACATTAGGTTAAGTGAAATAAGCCAGTCACAAAGAGATACATACTGCATGCACCCACTTATATCTCAAATACTCAGATTCACAGAAACAGAAAGTAGGATGGCGGTTAGGAGGGACTAAGGGTAGTTGTTTCTGAGTGGGTGCAGAGTTTCAGTTTTGCAAGATGATACAATTCTGGAGGTCGCTATCTTGACAATGTGAACATATTTTACATTACTAAACAATTAGGAAAGGTTTTTTTTAATGCTATTTATTTATTTTTGAGAGACAGAGAGAGACAGTGCGAGAAGGGGAGGGGCAGAGAAAGAGAGAGAGACACAGAATCTGAAGCAGGCTCCAGGCTCTGAGCTAGCTGTCAGCACAGAGCCCGACGTGGGGCTCGAACCCACGAACCATGAGATCATGACCCGAGCCAAAGTCAGACACTTAACCGACTGAGCCACCCGGGGGGCCCTATGTTTTTTGTTTTTTTTTTTTTTTGAGAGGGAGAGGGAGACAGAGAGAGAGAGAGAGGAGGAGAGGGAGAAAGAATCTCAAGCAGGTGCCCCATTATGTTATGTGTTTTTATCACAGTTGCAAAAAATCAATAGGGATATGGAAGATTTGAATAATGCTATCAACCAACTTGGCCTGACGTTCATAGAAAACACCTAAAGGCTAAAGAATACATATTCTTTTCAAGAGCACACGAAATATTCTCCAGGATAGGTCATCAGCGGGACCACAAAACAGGGCTCAAATTCCTAAAGATTAAAATCATACAAAGTACGTTCTCTGGTCACAACAGAATTAAAATGGAAGCCTGCAATTGGAAGATACAGAGGAAAACCTGGAAGCTTTCAAAGTTAAGCAACACTTCGAAATAAACTTACGGAGCAAAGAAGAAATCACAAGAGAAGTTAAAAAAAAAAAAGCAACTTTGAGGAGAATGAAAACGAAACACAACACAAACTACGGGATGTAATTAAGCAGCGCTAACAGTGAAACCGATCGCTGCAGACGGCCATCTTGGAAAAGAAGGAAGGTCTCAAACCGGTAACCGAATACGACACATTCATAAAAGCGAAGACACACCTGCCGCTCCCCCGGCTTTTCACGGTTTCTCCCATTGGTCTCAGGCCTCTCTCGCCGACCTCTTCTTCGCCTCCGCTTGGCCATTAAATGTTGGAGATTCATTTTTTTTCTTTTGTAAAAAAATGTTTATTTATTTTCGGGGGGTGGGACAAAGAGAGAAAGAAGCCTAAGCAGGCTCCGTGCTTAGCGTAGAGCCCGACGTGGGGTTTGATCTCACAAACCTCGAGATCATGACCCGAGTCGAAATCAAGAGTCGGATGCTCAGCTGACTGAGCCCCCAATCTAAATGATGTAGATCCTTAGGGGTCGCGCTCAAGCGTCTCTCTCGCTCTGCATCTGCGCCCCACCCACAGGTTCAGCTGCCTTTCGCCTAGTGACTCCCAAACGTCCCTCCCCAGCCCGGACTCCCCCTCTGTGCTGCAGGCCGTTATATCCACCTGTCAACAGCTCCCGGTGTCTCTTCAGGGACTTCAGATATGACCTGTGCCAAGTTGAGAGCAGGGGTTCCCTCCACCCACACCAGTCTTCAGCCCTGTTCTCTTTCAGCACCTCTGGCGAATAGTCAACTTAGAGACCTAAAAGGCCTGCCTGAAACGTGTCCATTTCACCACCTTTACAATTCATCACCTAAGCCCCTGACCTTGAATCCTTTTACTTGTCTCCGTCTTCAACGCCACCAACTGGCCCGTCCCCTCTCATCTACATTACAGCCACAGCCTCCAACGGGCCTCTTCTTGCTGGCTCTTTTTTTCTCCTCCCACGGGAGTTTTGTTCTTGTGGTTGCTTTGTCTTGCGTGCTTCAGTTATCTTTCTGTCCCCGATCTGCTAAAATATCTCCATGGCTTCGCACAGACCCAAACCCCACGTGGCGGGTTCCAGCCGCCTCATTCCCTTTCCAGGTCCTCAGCATGCCGCTCTCTCCGGCCACCGAGCCTTTGCTTTTGCCGTGTTCTCTCAGTTTGAGTTGTGATTCCCTCTTCTTCTTGGTCTGGGTGACTTTTATTCCTCCCTCAGACCTCACCTCATCCTCCGTTTCCCCAGGGGAGCCTTCCTGACCCCCCAGCAGAGAGCAGGTGCCCCTGTTGTATTTCCTGGTAGACCGTTCGTTGGTTCTCAACCAGATACACTTTTGCCCCCCAGGGGACATCTGGTAGAGTCTGGAGATCTTTGCAGTTGTCGTAACTGAGGGTTGGTGGGGTTTGCTCCTTGCATCTAGGGGGCTGAGTCCACGTGTGCTATCAGACACCCCATGCTGCACAGACAGCCCCGCACGTCCGTGCCGCTGAGGCTGGAGAGCGCTGCTGTGGACTCGGTCCTCTCCTCCAGAGGGTGCGTCTCCGTCTGTTACTCTGCAGTCACGGGTGCCTGGAGCTTCACAAGAGCCACAGTCACGATACCTCTTGTTCATACAGGGCCCGCCATGCCTCGCACATTCCACGTCCTTCGTGGGTCCAGGTACTAGGATACTGGCAGTCCTTCTTCTCCCTTTTTTGGCAAGAGCATCTTGATTTTCCTGTGGGCAACAAGTTCTTCAGCATTTCATTTGTTTTTGGTGGGTCTGCCTACTGTTGTTCCTCACCTTACCCTAATCCCCAGCCACGAGCTGGGCATATGACCACAGTGCACTAATTAGACCCTCTCCTGCTTTTGAAAATAAAGTTGGAAATTTTCTTTTTTTTAAGCTTATTTATTTTTGAGAGAGAAGGAGAGAGCAAGCAGGAGAGAGACTCAGAGAAAGAGGGAGAGAGAGAATCCCATGCAAGCTCCGGGCGGACAGGGTGGATCCCGATGTGGGGTTCAAACTCACGAACTGGGAGATCATGACCTGAGCCGAAACCAAGAGTTGGACGCTTAACTGACTGTGCCACCCGGGTGCCCCAAGTTGGAAAATTTCATAAATAAACAGGGAATAAATATTGGAACACAGCCACGCTCATTCCTTTACATCTGTCTGGGGCTGCTTTCACGTACAATAGCAGAGTCGACCCGTTGCAAGAGAGGCTGTGTGGCCTGCACAGAGGAAAATATTTACAATCTGGGCACTTGCAGGAAATATTTGCCAACCCCTGATCTAACGCAGTAACTGGGGGCGCCTGGGTGGTCAGTCGGTTAAGCGTCTGACTTTGGCTCAGGTCATAGTCTCGCAGTTCGTGGGTTTGAGCCCCACATCAGGCTCTGTGCTGACAGCTCAGAGCCTGGAGCCTGCTTTGGGTTCTGTGTCTCCGTCTCTCTCTGCCTCTCCCCTGCTTATGCTCTCATACAAAAACAAAATAAATAACAACAAAAAAATAAAAGCAGTAACTCACGACTTCTCACTGCTGCCGCTGCCCTGGACCTCTCTAAAGCCAGCTAGTTCACTTTTCCTTCAATTTTGTCACCTTGCCAGTGATATTCCAGTAACCCCCATCTGTCCCCACCCCCGCCTTTTTGGCTTATTGTGGCCAGAGTAGGTTTCAAATGTCACCTAAAGAGGCTTAACTAATTCAGCCACCCAATAGATGCGTGTTAAGTAGTTTAACATTGTAGCAGGCTGAAGGGTGGTCCCCCAAAAGATACGTCCATGTCCTAATCCCCAGAATCTGTGAATGTGACCTTATTTGGGAAGAGGGTCTTTGTAGCTGTAACTAAGTTAAGGATCTCAAAATGAGATCATCCGGATTATCTGGGTGAGCCCTAAATCCAATGGTAAGTGTCTGTATAAGAGACACAGAGGAGGCGGCCACGTGAAACTAGAGGCAGACATTAGACTGATTCTCTGGTGGACACAGCCAGGGAAAACCGGAGCCAGGTGAGCACAGGAGAGGAAGGAGAAAGAAGGAGAGGGAGGGAGGAAGGACGCATTCCCTTACAGTCTTCAAGAGAAGCATGAGACCACCGGTACCCTGATTTTGGACTTCTGGCCTCGAGGGCCCTGAGAAAGTAAATTTCTCTTCCTTTAAATCCCCAGTTTGTGATTATTTGTTATAGAAGCCATGGAAAATGAATACGACAGCCATCCCATTTCCTAATGCTTTGGGGATAAGACGTAGTCTCCTTAAATGTTTACAAGGCTTTCCATGGGCTGGCCACTATCTTTTTCTCCCCTCCCCTCCCATTCCCTCCCTTTCCCTCCCCTCCCCGCCTTCCTTCCAACCACTTTCTTTCATTTTTAAGTAAATTAATGATTTTAGGTTCCCAGCAACGTTGAATGGGAGATAGAGATTTCGCATGCACCTCCTGCCTCTACTCATGCACAGAATCCTGAAACATCAATATCCTCTCTCTCGTGGTGCATTTGTTAAGATTCATGATCCTATATGGACACATTGTTATCATCCAAAGCCTGTATTACCTTAGGGTTCGCTCTTGGTGTTATATATTCTATGGGTTTGAACACATTTGTATTACGTGTCCGCCTGTGCAGTATAACAAAGAGTGGTCTCACCGCCCTAAAGATCATCCGTACCCCTCTCCATCTCCCCCAACCCCTGGCCACCCGTCATCTTTTTACTGCTCCACCGTTTGCCTTTCCCAGAATGTCACATATTTGGAATCATACAAAATGTAACCTCTTATACTTAGTAATATGCATGTGGTTTTCTTCTCTTTTTTAAACTATAATTTATTGTCAAGTTGGCTCCCATACGACACCCAGCACCCTCCTCCATGCCCGTCACCCACGTTTCCCCTCCCCCACCCCCATCAATCTCTTTTTTTTTAACCTGTTGATAGGATGGATCGCATTAATTGATTTTTGAATGTTGAACCAGCTTTGCATATCTGCGATAAATCTCACCTGGTCGTGATGCATTTCATATTATTAGATTTAATGTGCTAATCTAATATGTATTGCATTTATGTTCTTGAGAGATGTGGGTCTGCAGTTTTCTTTTCTTATAATGTCTTTGCCTGGTTTTGGTGTTAGGGTAATAATACCGGCCTTGTGAGCACGAGTTAGGAAGTATTCCTTCAGCTTCTCTCCACTGAGATGACAGAGAATTGGAAGAATTTCTTTCCTTAAAGTTTAGTAGAATTCATCAGTGAACCAACCTGAGCTTGTTGCTTTCTGTTTTGGAATGTTTTTTAATTATTGATGAAATTTCTTTAATAGATATAGGCCCATTTAGTTGTCTGTTTCTCTTTGTGCGAGTTTTGGCTGAGCGTATCTTTCAAGGAACCGGCGCATCCACGTCTTCTGTTGTTGGATTTGTTGGCATAGACTTGTTGATAATATTCCCTGATTATAATTTTAATATCCACGGATCTGTAGTGACATCTTCTCCTTCTTTTCTGATATTAGTAGTAATCTGTGTCTTCTCTTTTTTATTAAAAAATTTTTTAATGTTTTATTTATTTTTGACAGAGAGACAGAGTATGAGTAGGGGCAGGGAAAAGAGAAAGGGAACACAGAATCTGAAGCAGGCTCCAAGCTGTCAGCACAGAGCTTGACGCGGGGCTCGAATCCCCAAACTGTTAGATCCTGACCTGAGCTGAAGTCAGAACCTTAACCAGCTGAGCCACTCAGGCGCCCCTGTGTCTTCTCTTTTTTCCTAAACCAGCCTGGCTAGTAGCTTATTGATTTTTTTGGTCTTTGGAAAGAACCAATTTTTGGTTTTGTTGATTTTCTCTATTGGTTTCCTGTTTTCAATTTCTTTGATTTCTGCTCTTTTATATTTCTTCTTAATTTGAATTTAATTTGCTCTTCTTTAAAAAAAATTTTTTTTATGTCTTTTGAGAGACAGAGACAGAGAGTGAGCGGGGGAAGGGCAGAGAGAGGCAGACACAGAACCTGAAGCAGGCTCCAGGCTCTGAGCTGTCAGCACAGAGCACCACGCAGGGCTCGAACCCATGGACTGTGACATCATGACCTGAGCTGAAGTCTGATGCTCAACCGACTGAGCCACCCGTGCGTTCCTGCATTTCTTTTTCTAGTTCCTAAAGTAGGACTTTAGATGACTGAGTTTAGAGCTTTCCTCTCTTCAATATATGTACTCAGTGCTATAGATTTCCCTGTAAGCTCTGCTTTCACTGCATCCCGCAACATTGGAAAGGTTGTATTTTAATTTAGTTCAAAATATTTTATTTATTTATTTTATTAATTAAATTTTAGAGCGAGCGGGCACAAGCAGGGGAGAGGGGCAGAGGGAGAGAGAATCCCAAGCAGGCCCCACGCCCAGTGTAACCAGACATAGAGCTCAATTCCAAGGCCACGGCGTCATGACCTGAGCCAAAATCAAGAGCTGTTCACTCAGCCAACTAAGCCACACAGGCGCCCTTCATTTAATTAAAAATATTTTAAAAATTTCCCTTGTGATTTCTTCTTTGACCTACATGTTATTTATAAGTGTTATTTAATCTCCATACATTTGGAGTTTTCCAACTATCTTTCTGTTAATGCTTTCTGCTTTAATTCCATTGTGGTCTGATGGAAGACACTGAATGCTTCTTTTATATTCTGGTTTATGGCCCAGAATGCGGTCTATTTTGGTAAATGTTCCATGTGAGCTTGAGAAGAATCTGCTCTTGCTGGATGAAATATTCTAACAGACGTCAATTATATCTAGTTGATGGATAGTATTATTAATTTTAACGGTAATCTTGCTGATTTTCTGCCTGCTAAATCTCCCCTTGGTGGGGGGTTTGAAGTCTCCTACCTGGCCGGTAGGTTCATCTGTTTCTTCCCGCAGTTCTTCCTCCAGTGTTTGTCTCAAGCATTTTGATACTTTGTTGATAGGTGCACACACATCAAGGATTGTTCTGTCTTCTGGAGAACTGACCCCTTTCTCATTATGCAAGGGCCATCTTTACTCCTGATAATTTTCTTCGCTCTGAAGTCTGCTCTATCTGAAATCCCTGTAGTTACTCGCAGTTTTCAAATTCGTGTTAGCATTGTTTCTCTTTCTCTCTTTACTTTTTTAAATTTTATTTTAGAGAAAGAGTGTGGGAGGGGGACAAAGGGAGAGAGAGAATCTTAAGCAGGGCTCGCTCCCAGCACCCTAGGATCATGACCTGAGAAGAAATCAAAGAATCAGATTCAGATGCTCAACTGACTGAGCCACTCAAGTGCACTTCTATCCATTTACTTATAAACTATGTGTCTAAGTGTAAACGGGTTTCTTGTAGACAAATATGAATGAGTTTTTTTTTAATCCACAGTGACAATTTCTTTTAACTGATGTTCTTACATTTACATTTGAAGTGACCATTAAGGGGCTCCTGGGTGGCTCAGTCGGTTGAATATCCGACTCATGATTTCAGCCCAGGTCATAATCTCACGGTTCCTGAGGTCGGGCTTTGGCCTGACAGTGCAGTCTGCTCTAAAATCTCTCTCTCTCCCCCTCTCTCTCTCTGCCCTTCCCCTGCTCGTGCTCTTTCTCTCAAAATAAATAAATAAATAAATAAATAAACTTAAAAAAATTAAGTGATCATTAGTATTACTGGATTAGTAATCTATCATATTTTTTACTGTTTTCTACTTGTTGCCTTTATTTCTTGTTCCTATTTTTCATCTTCCATTCTTTCTGCCCTTTGTCAATTTAACTGAGCTCTTTACATGATTCCATTTTTTTCTCCTGTCTTAGCATATAAGTTGTATTTCTTTTTTTTTTAAACGTTTATTTATTGACAGACAGAGCACGAGCCGGGAAGGAGCAGAAAGAGTGGGAGACACAAAATCTGAAGCAGGCTCCAGGCTCTGAGCTCTTGGCACAAAGCCTGACGCGGGGCTTGAACTCGTGAACTGTGAGTTCATGACCTGAACTGAGGTCGGACACTTAACCGACTGAGCTTCCCAGGTGCCCCTAAGTTGTATTGCTTTAAAGGTTTTTTTTTTAGTGGTTGCTCTAGAGTTTTCCATACGTTTACTACTAATCCAAGTTGACTTTCAAATAACACTAGACTGCTTTGTGGGTATAGTTATGGTTCTTATAATAGGAAATTATTTCTCATCCTTCTCTCCCATGTCTTGTGCCATTGCTTTCATTCACTTTACCATGTACAAGCACACATAAAATACATACATGTTATCAGTACATAATTGAATACATTGTTATCATTTTGAACAAACTTTTATCTGTTAGATTAAGAATAAGGAAAACAAGTTTGGATTTTACCTTCACTTATTCATTCTCCAGTGCTCCTCCTTTTCATCTGCAGGTCTGAGTTTCTTTTTATTTTTTTTTAATGTTTTTATTTATTTTTGAGAGAGAGAGAGAGCATGAGCAAGGGAGGGTCAGAGAGAGAGAGAGGGAGACACAGAATCTGAAGACAGGCTCCAGGCTCTGAGCTGTTAGCACAGAGCCTGACGCGGGGCTGGAACCCACAAACTGTGACCTGAGCTGAAGCCGGATGCTTCACCGACTGAGCCACCCAGGAGCCCCTGCCGGTCTGAGTTTCTGACCTGCATTATTTTCCATCTCTAAAGAACTTCTTTTAACATTTCTTCCAAGGCAGGTCTACTGGCAACAAATTCCTTCAGTTTGGGGTTTTTTTTCCCCCCGAGAAAGTCTTCATTTCTCTTTCACTTTTGAAGGTTAATTGCCCAGGATACAGAATTCTAAAGACTGGTGGGTTTTTTCCTCTAAATACTTTAAATATTTCTTTCCACCCTCTTCTTGCTTGCATGGTTTCTGCAGAGGAGCTGGAGAGAAATCTTTGCTTTTCTGTAGGAGAGGTGGGTCATTCTTCTGGTTCCTTCCTTCCTTTTTTCCTTCCTTCCTCCCTCCCTCCCTTCCTTTTTCAGTTCCCATCGCCGAGCCAATCCCAGGTTGCCATTCTTCTGGTTTCTTCCAACACTTTTTCTAAATAAATCTTTGATTTTCTTAAGTTTGAATATGATACGAAAAGGTGTTTTGTGGTGGTTCTTTGGTTTTTGGCGTTTATCCTGTTTGGTGTTTTGTGAGCTGCCTGGACCTGTGCTTTGGTGTCTCATATTAATTTGGGGAAATTCTCCATCATTATTGTTTCAGACATTTCTTCTTCTTTCTCCCTTCTCCTTCTGCTTTTCCTATTATAGGTATGTTACACCTTTTTAAAATTTTTTTGATTGTCCCACAGTTCATGAATATTCTGTTCCATTTTCTTCCCTGTGTTTTTTATTTATTGTCTTTATCTTTGGTTTTCTAGTTTGGGAACCTTCTATTATCATACCTCCAAGCTCAGAGAATCTTTCTTCAGCTACATCCCGTGTACCAGTAAGCCCAACAGAGGCATTCTTCTTTTTTGTTAGAGTGTTGGATGTCCAATAATTTTTTTTTGTCTTCATCTCTCTGCTTACATCCCCCCAAGTGTTCTTGCACGCTGTCTGCTTTTTCCCATTAAAACGAGTTTTTAAAAACTCCTAGTCTGATCACTCCAGCCTCCCTGTCATCTCGGAGTCTGGTTCTGATACTTGCTCTGTCTCTTTACGCCGCCTTCCCCACCTTCCATTGGGCCTCTAATTATCCACTGAGAGCCGGGCGTGATGTGCGGGGTGGAAGGCACCGCAGCGGACGGGCCCCGAGAAACGCTGCGGCCACGGGCGGGGAAGGGACGGGTCCTGCAGCCCACGGGCGGTCCCCGTCCTCCGGGACGCTGCGCCCTCGGCGGGCCACTGGCCCCCTGCTTCCGTCTCCCCCCTTCGGGCGGGTCGGGAGCGCCGGAGCGGCCGCGGGTGGGAGGTCCCGGCCGCCGACAGGCCCTGCCCGCTACCACCCTGCCCCAGCGTGTCCCGGAGCTGGCTCGCAAGGCGCAGGCGTGGCGGAAACGCTTCCGGCCGCCCTTCCCCCACCGGAAGCAGCCGGAACTGCCTCCGAGGCCCACAGCCCAGGCCTGGCGCGCCCGGGCTGAGAGCCGACGGACTGTGGGGGGGGTCCTCCTCGCTCCCGGCACCGCCCCTCCGGAGTTGGTACCCCTCAGAACTGTTCTCCCGGAGCCCCCAGCAACTGGGCAACGACAGTTGGGTCTCCCCGTCTGTGGCGCCCTCTCCACCTGGGACGTGGCCGATGAGGGCGGAGGTCGGCCTCGGGCCCCGAGGGGCTGGCCACGCAGCGCGTAGAGGAGGCGGACGGCGCAAAGGGAAGGGCCCGGCGGCCTGGGCCCGGCGCGAAGGCCCCGGTAGGTTTTCTCGAAGGCGGCGGCGGGAAAGGGGCGGCTTCTGGGCGCCGCCGAGGCGGGAGGGACACCGGAAGCTGGGCGCGCAGGTGCGGGGACAACCAGCTGCCTCGTGCGGCTCTCTAGCACGTTCCACCGCCGGCTCGGTCTCCATCGCACCCTCCAAAGGATCGCCGAGCTCTGGTCGATTTCTCAGTTTGTTCAGGTGTCTGTGCGGCCTTAGGATGGGGCAGTGGCTGCCAGTGTCCTTACGCGCCAGACCACAAAGTCCGAGTCCCGTCTTCGTTTTCTTCTTTTAAAAACTACGTTGGCACTTTTAGTTTCTTTGCCTTTCCCTATACAATTTGGAATCAGCTTGTCTATTTCTACAGAAATCTTTCTAGGATTTTGATCGGTATTGTCCTGATCTTATAGATCCATTTTTTGGAGGATGAAATTTATACCATAATCACGTCGAGTCTTTCAACCCAAAATACAAAGATACAAAATACCTCTGCGTTTCCCAAGGCCTTATTTGATTTCTTTCATCAGGTTTTGGTATCTTTCTGCATGCAGACTTTGCACATGTTTTGTTAGATTTTAGCCTATACATTTCATGATTTTTAATGCCTTTGTAAATGGTGTCTCAAAATCGTGCATTTTCTAATTGTTCATTGCTAGTGTGTAGAAGTGTAATTGATTGGATTGACCTTGCATATCGTGACCTTGCTAAATTGATTTATTAGCTCTAGAAACCTTTATAAATTATAATCGTGTATGAATTCTACACAATCATGTCATCCATGGATTGAGAGTTTTATTCTTTATCACCAGTTCATGTGGCTTTATTACCATCTTAATGTGGCTTTTTAAAAAAACTTTTTTATAAATATTTATTTTTGATACAGAGAGACAGACAGAGCATGAGGGGGGAGGGGCAGAGAGAGAAGGAGACACAGAACCGGAAGCAGGCTCCAGGCTCTGAGCTAACTGTCAGCACAGAGCCTGACGCCGGGCTTGAACCCATGAACGTGAGATCTGACCTGAGCCGAAGTCGGATACTTAACCGACTGACATCCAGGCGCCGCGTGGCTTTTGTTTCTTACTCTTCCTCTGTCCACTGGTTAGGGCGTCGAGTGTGATGTTGAATGGAAGTGGTGGGGGTGGACACTTTTGCATCATTCCTGATTTTAGGAGAAAGCCTTGAGTTTTCACAGTTAAGTACATGTTAGCTGTAGATTTTTTTGTAAGTGCACTTTTATCAGGCTGAAGATGTTCCTCCTATTCCTGATTTGTGGGAATTTTTTACCATTAATGGATGTTGAGGTTTGTCAAATGCTGTTTTAGTTTTTCTTCTCTTTCTTGTATTGAGGTTGAGGTGTTCATATGGGTTTTCTGCGTTGGTCTGTTTATTACATTAATTGGTTTTTTGGACATTGAACCAATTTTTCATTTCCAGGATCACATCCTCCACTTTGTCATGATGTGTTATAGCTTTATGTTTCTGGATTCAACTTGCTAATGTTTTGTTGACAGTTTTATGTTCATGAGGGATAATGACCTGAAGGTTAATTTTTCTTGTAATATTTATTTCAGGTATGGATATTGTATAATGGCCTAAAAAAATGGGTTAGGAAGCAATTTCTTTTCTTCCATTTTCTGGAAAATTTTGTGAGAATTTCTTCCTTAAGTGTTTGGTGGAATACACCTCTGAAGTCATCTAGGCCCACAGTTTTGTTTTGAAGATTTTGACCTACAAATACTGTTTCCTTATTATCTATAGGGATATCAGGATCATCTAGTTCCTCTTTAGCGGGCCGAGGAAGTTTATGTCTTTCAAAGAATCTGTCCATTTCATCTAATTTGTCAAATGTATAGGTATAATTTTGTCTAAATATCATCTGATCCTTTTAATGTTTAAGATGTACAGCATATGTAAGATTATGCATTCTTAATATTGGTAATCTATCCCTTCTCTTTCTTTGTGCCCCTTGATCAGGCTACAGTTTTATAAATTTTATTGATCTTTCTGAGGAATTGGTTTTTGGTTTGACTAATTTTTCTCTATAATTTTTCTGTTTTCATTCATTGATTTCTGCTTTTATCTTTATTTGCATTTTTTTGGTTTTTATTTATTTATTTTTTGTTTATAGTTTATTGCCAAGTTGGTTTTCATACAACACCCAGTGCTCTTCCCCATAAGTGCCCTCCTCCATGACCATCACCCCCTTCCTCCTCCCCCTCCCCCTTCAGTCCTCAGTTTGTTCTCAGTATTCAAGAGTCTCATGATTTGCCCCCCTCCCTCTCCCTGACTCTTTCCCTGCCTTCCCCTCCCCATGGTCCTCTGTTAAGTTTCTCCTGTTAGACCTGTGAGTGAAGACATGGTATCTGTCTGTCTTTCTGCTTTGGGTTTAAACTCACAGCACCATGAAAACCTGAGCTGAAACCAAGACTTGGATGCTTAACTGACTGAGCCACCTGGCGCCCCGTGATTCAAAATATTTTTAATTGTCCTTGTGACTTTTCCTTGATTCATGGGTTATTTAGAAGTATGTTAATTTCTGAAGAGTTGAGAATATTTCAGGTATCTTTTGCTCTTGGTTTCCAGTTTAATTCCTTTGTGGTCAGAAAACACACTGTGTGAGATTTGCTCTGTCGCGCGTGCTGAGTCAGAAGCGCACACCGGTTTCCAGGCGTGTGTTGGTTTTCTCCAGCAAGGAGAGATGGGAGTTTCTGGAGAAAGCCGCCTGGGGAACTTTGCGCTCCCTCACCCTCCTCGTGTGCAGCGGCGGGACCGTGGGGCCCGGGGGGGGGGGGGGGTGTCCTAGGGACGGGCGAGCACCCCTTCCTGAGTATTTGGTGGCGACGGCCGTCGTAGCTGCCTCAGACACAGTCCTGCTCCCCACGTGGATATCGGAGGCCAGGGGAAGGTTCAGAGTTCTCCCCTGGGCTTGCCTGCCGGGCTTCGTCCGCCCTTGCTAGGCAGCCGGAGGGGCATTCGGATGCTGTCGGTTGCTTAAGTCAGAATAGAAATTCGCCTTGGGATGTGCCTGCCTTGGGTGGACCTGATCACAACCCCGTTGATCTCTGGAGCACATAACCCTTACTGGGAATGGCAGATAATGGTGGCGTTCAGGGTGCTTAGGGTCCAAATAATTAGCACCAGCTGAGAATAAATCTCTGGCAGACCAAAGACGTGGGTGGGTGTGCTTTCTGAGGGCACGCGGCTCTCTGGGGAACGTGAGGTAGAAAACTTGAAACTTGCCTCGGTGACCCCATGGATCTGAAGGCCGCCTGACAGCTGTGTGACTGTGGACCAGGCCGTCAGAGTGGATGAAGTGATCCCCACTCAGACGGCAGCGGAGGCGTTGCCCTTCTTGTGTCTTGATTTAGTTGATGTTCTGGAGTTGGGCCTGTTGTCAATGGATCTGGACTTATTTTATGAAGGAAAAAAGGGTCGTCTGTCGCTTTAATTCCTGAGAACCCCGACAGTACTGAACGACGGCCAGAGATCCCGAGGGCATCGCGCTGTCTCGTAACATGGATACCCACGGCTGCCCTGGTGCCCGGGAGGGGACTGCAGCCCGTTGGCGGAAGGCAGGTCGCGGTGGCCGCCCGGACCAAGCCCTTTGACTCTCCCGTCTCCACTGCGATGGGCCAGGAACCATTCGCAGCGCCGAACCGCCGGCGTGTCCGGGCCTGGAGGACAGCCCGTGACGGCTCGTTGTACGAGGCCGACGTCTTCCTCGCCAGTCCGCTCCTCGAGGTGAAGGTAAGTGGAGTCTTTCCGGGCCTCACGGGAGACGTGACGCTGGGCGGGGGGAGGGGTCCCGGTTCCGCGTTCCTGCCTCCCGAAGTCTTCGAATTCTTTCCTCTGTCTCATGCCAAAGTGTTTCTGGCGGTTCCATTTCGTCTTGTACAGAGCAGCGTTCAGAACGTTAGTGAGAACAGCAAACTGCTAGAGCAGGTGCCTGAGCCTCCGGGAAGAATGGCTCAACGCAGAGTGGACGGGCCCGCCCTGCCGCGGCGAGCTTCGTCCCCGAGAGTGGACGTCCCCGCGAGCGCCGGCGAGCTCCGGCCGGGCCGCGCGGCAGACGCGTGCTGGGCCTTCGAGCCGCGGCTCCTCCTGCTCCGCGTCTGCGTCTCCCTCCCGGAGCACGTCGAGGTTCCATCCTGGTTCCCAGCCAAGCCCGCCTTTGAGGTCGGAGGGCACGAGAGGAGTGGAGAGCTTTCCCAGGAGCGCGGGACCTTTGCTCGGGGAGGGGAGGCAGCCCCGCAGGGCGGTTCCCGGGGGCGCGGGCTGGAGGCGCTCCCACCGCCCCTGGGTGGCTCTGCTCGGTCCCCAGGCCGGCAGCTCTGCCTCTCACCCTTCGTTTTCCGGGGTCCCGAGCCCACTTACGTCACCATGTCCAGAGTCGTTGAGCGTGACTGTAGAGAGGCGCTCCAGTTTTAGTCCCCTCCTTGAGGCTGAACCGTCTGTCGTGTGGGTTTCACGGCAGCCGGCACCGACAGGAGCGACCGGTCTGTGTCAGTGTCAGCGTGTCCGTGTCCGGTCTCCTTCAGATGGGCCCTGGGACGACGGTGGTGGGGAGGCGAGGGGTGTGCGCAGTGTGCCGCCTTTTCCTACTGACGCGTGCTTCTCACGCCGTGTGACCGTGTGACCGTGTGACCTCTCTCTCCGGAGCGGACAGTGCGGCAGTTCTTAGTGTGTTCGCAGATTGTAGTCGATTTCGTTCTAGAGATTCTCATCACCCCAGAAAGGAACCGGTTCCCGTTAGTAGTTGCTCCCTATTCCTTCCCCCCTGCCTCTGACAACCACTCATTTATTTGCCGTCTCTGTGGATTTACCAATTTACCTCTTCTGGGTATTTCATAGAAATGCAGTCATTTATGTTTCACGAAATACAGTTTGAGGTTCACCTTGTTGTGGCATTTATCACTGCTTTGTTCCTTTTTCTGGTTAAGTAACATTCCGTGACATGGATAAAACACAGTTGTTTATCCATTCATCAGTTGATGGGTATTTGCGTTTCTACTTTTTTGGCTCTGATGAGTAGGGCTACTATGAACCTTTGTGTACAAGTCTTTGAACATGGTTTTATTTCTCTTGGGTATATACTAGGAGTAGAATTACTGGCTCGTGTAGTAACTCGATGTTTAACTTTTTGAGGAACTGCCGGTCTGTTTTCTTTAACGGGCGGCACCATTTTACATCTACATTGGCAGTGCGCGAAGGTTCCGGTTTCTCCACATCTTTCCACTCCTTGTTGCTGCCCGTTTTTTATTATAGCCGGATTAGTGGGTGTGAAGTGAGGTGTGTTACTTTGTATGTAAGCATGAAGAGGAAAGAAGAATGTAACTACATGTAATTGCTTATTATTTTTACAGAATAGCTTGGGGCCTTTTTGTGAGAAACTAGCAACACCGGTAGCCTGGGGTGGGGGGGTCGGGAGCTGGGACCTGGGCTGGGAGGGAAAGCTTATGCTACCTACACTAAGTCATTGTGTCGTATTGTATGTTTATTTTTGAGAGAGAGAGAGAGAGAGAGAGAGAACACAGAATCCGAAGCAGGCTCCACGCTCTGAGCTGTCAGCACAGAGCCCAGTGCGGGACTTGAACCCACAAACCGCGAGATCACAACCTGAGCCAAAGTCGGACACTTAACCAACCGAGCCACCCAGGGTGCCCCTAAGTCATTGGATTTTATTTATTTATTTTTTAAAAATATTTTTAACATTTATTTTTTTTTACAGACAGAGACAGTGTGATCAGGGGAGGGGCAGAGATAGAGAGGGAGACACAGAATCTAAACAGGCAGCAGGTTCTGAGCTGTCAGCACAGAGCCCGACACGGGGCCCGAACCCACGAACCGTGAGATCATGACCTGAGGCGAAGTTGGATGTTTGACTGAGCCACCCAGGCTCCCCAAGTCACTGCATTTTACAAAAATATGTGGAAGTATTAGCTATACAACTAGCTAAATTTATGTGAACTTTAAAGATACTAAAACATTTATGAACTTACAGCAGGGGTTGACCACTGACCTGTGGGCCAAATCTGACATGACACCTGTTTTTATGTACCCATGAGCTAATTAGTTTTTTGCATTTTTTAATGGTTGAAAACAATAAAGGAGACTCTTTTGTAGCACATGAAAATTACTTGAAATTCAGATGTCAGTGTCCATAAATAAGGTTTTATTGGTACACAACCGCGCTCATCTGTGTACATATTTTCCATGGGTGTTTTCCTGCTACTGCAGGGGGACCATGTGCGGTGCTCTCTCTGCTCCCCTGCTGCTCGGAACATGCACGCCGCAGTCACACAGCTATGAGTCAGTGGCACTCTGAGTGCCACCGGGACTGCACACTGGGGCTTCTTTAGTTTTTATTTCTTTATTTCTCAAAGTAAGCTCTATGCCCGATGCGGGGCTTGAACCCATGACCCTGAGATCAAGAGTCACATACTCTACCGACTTAGCTGGCCAGGTGCTCCTCTTGTGAGTTCTTTAAAACAGAACATCACCAGTGCCTGTCTTCGGTGTCAGGACAAGAAAGGAGGACGGAAGCACACTGTGAGTGTCACGCCTGCGAGGATAACGGAGCGAGGGCTGTGTTCTCGGTGACACAGCCGCACCTCGTGTCGATGGCCTGGTGGCACCGCAGCCGCCCCGAACGGTACGCCATGCGTTGCCGTTGCTGGACCAGACGTTCCTCAGAGCCCCTCAGCTCGCAGGAACGTGACAGGCAGAAAAAAAACAGACGATTTAAAACACTACCTTGTCAGGACAGAATTTCTTCACACACATAACAAATGAAACAGAATCTGCTACCAAAGTAAGTTATAATGCGGCTCATTTGTTAGCCAAGAACAGTAGCCGTTTATAACTGGTAGGTTGGTCAGTGGTGTTTGATCGCAACAGCTGAATAAATGTGTCCAGGAGCAAGAAACAAGAGCAAGACCCAAACTTGAGAAGATCAGCCTGGCGAGGAGAATAGCTGCTTGCAGAGTGTGGGAGCGACGGCGGTTTAAGGACAGGGCAGAGGTTGCTGTGTGGTTGCTGGGGATTCGAGGGCTTGATATGAAGTTAGAAAGTGACCGAGGAGTCGGCCTCTCTGAGTCGTCTGCCCTGAGCCACCGCAGGGGAGGACGCCCGTAAGGCTGATGGAAAGAATCGATAAAACGCGAATTTGGCACAACTGAGGTGTGTCACGACCGACTGTCACGGGTGTGGAGCAGCAGTCGCCGAGCTGCACGACCGTGCGGGGTTGTGGGAACAGCAGGTGTGCACACCTGCGCAGGGCCCCAGATTCGTCCCCAGCGGGCACATGGAGGCAGACACGGGAATCTGTCATGCTGTGGCTGAGCCAGTCCTGTGAGTCGTGAGCGCCCATTTGCTCTGGTGGACGTGACCCTGGGGCCGGTGGGTTCTGTCAGAAATAAAGGGTGAATATCCTGACGTGGCCTAACATGGAAACGGGAAGGCCTGTCAGTAGCGGGGTATCGAGATGTTTTGACTCAGAGCCAAGATTGAAATTTTTCGGAGCAGCAAGCGCCTCCTTCCGCGACTGCTAGTATACGTTGCGTGGCTTTGGGAATTGCATCTTGTGGACTTGAAAATGTTTTTTAATAAATTCAAACTAACATTAACAGGCAGTACAGTGCTTATGTGCAAAATTTATATTGTTGTAAAGTCATTTCAACTTTGCTGAGACTGTTTGGTTTTTAAATTTTTTTAAACATTTATTTATTTTTTGAGAGACAGAGCACAAGTAGGGGAGGAGGAGAGAGAGAGGGAGACACAGAATCTCAAGCAGTCTCCAGGCTCTGAGTTGTCAGCACAGAGACTGACGTGGGGCTCAGACCCACAGAGTGTGAGATCATGACCTGAGCTGAGGTCGGACACTCAACCGACTGAGCCCCCCAGGCGCCCCTTCTAATACTGTTTGAATCACAAGTAACATCAGGCAGCTTTACCTGCTTCCCACACTGTCCAAAGTTGAAATTAGAAGGAAGATCCCATTCCTGTGTAAACTTGTGAGCTCACTCTATATTTAAAGCAGTGTTTTGTAGAACTTGATGCAAGCTCAGAATCCATTTAACTGTGCAAAGAGCAGCTTCCACATAGCTGCCAATTGGAAGCGATTAATCTGTAACGGAATGACATGCGAAAAGGCAAATTTCAAGAGAAAAAACTAATAGAATTCTGTAATTGCCTTGTGGGTGATGGATTTGTTTAATTAAAATCACAGGCTTATGGACCGGTCCCAGTTTGGGCAGTACCTATCTGTGTCCTGTTTGAAAGATGAAAACATAAGATCCCATTACAGATCAGCGTTAATAGATGAGTATTGTGAATGGGTTTGATTAGGGGGGCACCAACTTTGGTCACCAGTCAAATGTTACTCCAGCTGTTTTGCTAACAAGGATTGTTGGTGAAAAGTATTCTATTCTTCTTGTGAGTAGACCTAATAAAAAATATATTTATTGTTACGTTTTTCATTTAATCAATCAAAAGTTTGTTTCCTCTCTCGTTCTAAAAGCACGTACATTGTTGAGTTTCCCCTTCATCCGCAGAGCCTAAGATGCTTGCTCTGAGGTGTTTTTAGGAAGCTTACGTGTTAGACCAGAAGGCCACTCTCTCAACAGCTGCCTGCGTGCGCATTCTTCTCAAGTGCACATGGGACATTTTCCACGATAGACTATATATTAGGCCACAAATTAAGTCTAAATAGATTTAAAAAGATAGATATCGTACTAAGTATCTTCTCCAAACACAGCGGGTGAAGTTAGAAATCAATAACAGAAGGAAAGCTGGAGGATTCATAAATTAGTGCAAATGGGAACAGCACTCTTAACCAGTGGACGAGAAAAGAAATCATATAAGAAATTAAAATATTTAGAGATAAATGAAAACAAAAGCACAACAAGCCAAAACTTAGGGAATGCAGCGAAAGCAGTACTAATAAGGAAATTTATAGCTATAAACGCTTACATTAAAAAACAAGAAAGATCTCAAATCAGCAACCTAAACTTACAACTTGAGGAACTAAAAAGGAGAAAATACTAAACCCAAAGCTGGCAGAAAGAAGGAAATAAAGATTAGAGCAGAGATAAACAAAATAGAGAACAGAAAAACAGAGAAATGCATGAAACCAAAAGTTGGTTCTCTGGAAAGATCAAACTGTCCAATCTTTAGCTACACGGACGGAGAAAAGAGAAGACTCAAATTCCTAAAATCAGAAATGAAAGCAGGTAAATTACTATCAATTCTACAGAAACAAAAGGATTATAAGAGATTACTGTGTAAAACTGTATGCCAGCAAATTGGATAACCTAGATGAAATGGACAAATTCCTAGAAGCATCAAACCTACCAACATAGAAAATCTGAATAGGCTTTTAACTTGTAAGGAGATTGAATCAGTAATCACAGGTCCCCCAAGAAAGAAAAGTCCTGGACCTGATGGCTTTATTGCTGAATTCTACCCAATACTACAAGGAGAACGAATACCAGATGTTTCAAATGTTTCCAAACAACTAAAAAAACCAAACACTTCCTAACTCCTTTTCTTTCTTTTCTTTCCTTGTTTCTTCTTCCCCTCCTTCCTTTGTTCCCTGTGCAAAAAAGTGTTGTGTGTATGTGTTATTAAAGCACAGGGATAGGACCCCTGGGCAGAGAGAGCTGCACTGTGATTCTGAGGACTGATTGATTTTTAGGAGGCTACCATTACCTCAGTCCCAAAGCCAGATAAAGATGCTACAATCGGAGAAAACTACACACGGTGTAATCTATCACATTAACAGAAGGAAGGGAAAACCTCACATGATTATTGCAATTGATGCAGAAAGAGCATTTGACAAAACTTGACAAGCTTTCTTGACAAAAACACTCAGCAAACTAGGAATAGAAGGAAACTACCCTCACATAAAAGCC
>PJEM01004891.1:0-25346 GCA_004023845.1 Helogale parvula
TAGCATGCTGAAAGAGTAGCCAATGACGGGTAAGACCGTTCTGGGAATCGATGCACCTAAGACAGGGGGTCCGCCATGCTGCGGAACACCCCAAGGACGGGTAACTTGATGTCCCAGGGAACGGCGACCTAAGACAGGCATCTTTCCTTGCTAATATAAAGAAGGGGGAACTGTGGGAAGCCACAGAGGACAAGATGGCGCCCTGACGTTCTGCCAGGTCACGTGATGCCTTTGTCCCTGGGCTGCCGAATCACGAGATGTTTTGCCCACTGCTTGCTTCCTGCTCCCCCTAGCCTGTTGTAAGGTTCCTTCACGTGCGCTGTTCTGCTCTGAGGCTGCGTGGCACGGGCGCTGCATGTGATCAGCAGCCTTGAACCAATCCTCTGGGGCCACGTAAGACTTGGGAGGGGCTAAAGAGTGTATATAACCCGCTGGGGATTGTGGGAGGAGGGAGAAGAAAACAAGAAGAAGAAGAATAAAGACGGCTCTGCAACGAAGTCCAGTGTCTCGTCCTTCCTTCCCGCCGGCGGGTGTGGGGCGCGATAAGTCTTCATATGTACTACAGTGCAAACAAACACACATTTTGCCAGTCATAATGAGTACAGAATTTAACAGCAGATTTTGCTAGGCAAAAGCCTCCCATACCTTCCAGAGGAGGCAAAATGGGACATGTAACATGGAATGGAAGAGAAGGAATAAGAGGCTAAAATCAGAATCACAATCTGAGCCTTGCCTAATGTTTCTTTGGCCAGCCTGATTAGAATTATTTAGTAATCAAACAGCTTATTAACAGCAATCAACAAATGAACAAGAAACGATGGGCTCAGCACCAAGCATGACCTTTTGGGAAAGATGAGATGCATCAGATTTACCTCCTTCAGTTCATTTGGGAACTACCATAAAACAATTTCAAGCCACAGAAGACAATAACAAATTCTCTCAATTCTAAGCCTAAGGAACTAGCTTCTTAACTTGAGGAAATTTAGTAAATAAGAGTGTCCCTATTTTATATCCGCCATTTCCTAAAGTCTGTCTCATTAGAATACACTTAAGTAATTATGAACTACTTTATATTTCGGAAAGTCTTCTTCAGAGTCTATAATTTCATAACTAAAAGGGTGAGACTAACACATATAAAGAGCCCCTTTTCAGTCCTTGCCATGACGTTGGAGAACCTGTGGTAGGCAAAATAATGCCCCTGCTATAGGTGTTTGCATCCTTATCTCCCGAGTCTTCAAATATGTTACCTTACACTATAAAAAGGGCGTTGCAGATGTTATTGAGAGTCAGAGTGTTGAGACGGGGAGATTACCCTGGGTAACCATGCTGGGTTCGACCTATCATATGAGCCTCAGAAGCAGAAGGATGGGTGCTGGATGAGTTAAAGAGAGGAGAGGGAAGGAGAGGGAGAGACTGGAAGCAGGTGAGGGGCCAAACTGTTGTTGATGGATCCGAGTATGGGGAATGAACCAAGGAATGTGGGCAGCCTCCAGAAGCCGGAAGAGGCCAGAAAACAGATTCTCCCCTAGGGCCTCCAGAAAGGAGCACCACCCAACCAACACCTTGCTTTTAGCCTAGTGACACCCAAGTCAGAATATGACCTAAAGATCAGTAAGATAACAAACCTGTCCATTAAAGAAATGAAGCTTGTGATCATCTTGTGCAGCAGCAATAGAAAACTAACTTGTTTTCCTTTTATATGTTGTCAACTGCAAAAATGGGGGCAACTGTCTTTTCATTTTTCTTTTAAATTGTTGCAAAAGTTAAAAGGCAAATCCTGAACAAAATTTTTAAGAGCTGAGTCAAAAGAAATAGCATTTTAACCTTTTCTTCAATGAATGTTCTTTTTCTAAAGTTTAGAGAATTCAGTCAATCAGAAAATAAACCAGGAACCTAATATATGTTAACAGTTTCATGGCGTCCCCAGGTAATCAGAGGCAATCTTTCACACTGATCATAATATAAAACTAGTTGAGTTATAGAGACACATATCTTGTCAGTTCTCTGGCAAATATAAAGCCTCCCTTAGAAAAATACAGTAATGAAATATTTTCAAAGTCAGTATGCAGATCTCCAACTGCTAAGCAAGTTAATGAGATGCATGGCTAGGGACTTAGCATGCGTCGGAAGCACTGGTTCTGCATAAGAAACACAGTTGATTCTGATCTCATCACCTTATCCATTTTTTACAGAAACATCTATCAGCAAGAGAAGACACTTCATGTATTAAAAGTTTCCACACCCACCCTTAGCTATCTGAAACATGACAGCAGGCCATGTATTAGAGTTTGCAAACCTAATAAAATATTTTGCAAGTAACATATTTAATCAGTCAAACACTGATTATATTTGGTACACTCAAAATACTGAAGCCCAGCCACACAAAACGCTTTGTCAACACTCCAGGAATAGCTCTCCAAAAGAAGTAACTTTGGGGTTTATGTATTAGATGCATCCAAACAAATGGGTTTCCAAGCTCACATCATAGAAAATCATCACCCAGATATAGACAAAAAAAGAATCTTAGCCTAATATTAAGTAGAGGTACTTATATATAACAAAACGGTGCAAATCCCAAAACTAATATGTTTATTGTCTTTTTTTTAAAAAAAGCAGAGAAGAAATAGAATGTGTCTAAAGCAATTATTTACATTCAAGTCTTGGCCATACCACGTACTGCTCTGTGTCTTTGGGAAAGTTTTTTAATTCTGTTTCATATAACTGTCATATACTTCACTTGTAGGAGGAAATTTTAAATTGGGGTCTGCTCCCCGCTCCTTTCTGCTCTTGATTTCTCCTCCTGTCATCATTCCTTACCAGATGCCTGGCCCTTTTGTCATCAACAGCCCAGCCGCAGGGTCTCTGTGTGAAACCTCCTTTAACCTGTGGCAGCCACATCCAGGAAAGATGGCCCGACTGCACTCTGGGTCACCAGCAGCACCACAATGACTAAAATCCACATTCCTATCACACTGGTGCAGGGGGAGGGCACTGGGTGTCTTTACAGGTAGGAGAACCCCACGAAACGATCTCTCTGACATTCTCAGACCCCACAAAACCATCTATTCTTGGCTGTTCCCTCTGAGGAGGTCCCATCTTCAGGCCACCCCAACTCTACCAGATTCCTCATTCCCAGTAAAATCACTTTTCCTTCTTTAAACAGAAGGAGGGCTAAAAGGACTGAGCTCAGCATGCTGTCATAAAGATTAAAGGAGATGATAGTGCAAAATGTTCAGTACAATGTCTGAGCCACAGTAGGTACTCAATACATGTTAAGAATTACTTTCACCAATTATGATCATCATCATGGCAGGACCAACTTACCACAATATCTGCTAAAGAATCCTGTCAACGAATCAATGTTCATGAGGATCCATTTTTTCCATGTCTTGGCCAATTTCCTAATGTCAGTAAGGAACAATTCAAAGAAAGAGACTCACCCAGAGATTCTTTGTCAATTAAGTAAAGAAACACAGAGGAATTTCTTAAGGGTATAAATGTTAAAGCAACTACATGAACCCTGAGAAAAAGAGGAGAAAAGTCAGGGAGATAATAAAAAATGAACTTTAGAAAAAAAAATTTTGGCTAGAATGAGATCTTTGTGGAGATTAAAGAGCAAATGGGAATGTCATGAAAAGCAAAAGTTAGGCCAGGTTTTATGTATAAAAAAAGTAAATGTGTGAAGATACATTTCGTTTAGAAAACGAAAAAAAAAGTTACTGGCAAAAGACAGAGAGGACTTTATGAAGCAAAAGAGAGACAAAGGAGGAAAGGTTAGCTGATAATTGTAAGGATAATTTAAAAAGAAGTATCATCTGCTTTCTCTGAACCAAAGCGGGTACCGTCTGTCATAAGAAAAAAGAAAATGAAACCAAAATTGAGAGAGAACATACTAAAATGTCCTTTAGCAGCTGGATATCTTCATATCAGCCGAGCCGTAATGGCCCATGCTGGAGGATAGCTGAGGAATTTCCAAGTGTTATTACTGACAGCCCCATTTTCCTTGGTTATCCATTCTCTCTGCCTTTGTCTTTGACAAACCATCCCATAGGCTATCCTACAGGGTAATGCACCTCTTCCATCTCTTCCGCATTAAAGAACCAACCAATTAACAGAAGGCATGTATTATGCCAATTGATGTTTCAATATTATCCAAGTCCTAAAAGAAGGTGCTTAATTGACAATACTGACTTGGAATTAGAGCCCAAACTTCTTCAAAGAAAGGTCCTCAACAAGTACACTACAAAATAAATTAGGAGCCACGTGTTTACTTTGAATAAACAACTTAATTAATGTACCCAGTCAAATATAGCTAACTCCCTGGGGCAGTTAACACCTCAGAAGCACATGGAGTGCTCCTACAACTATCAGACCTCCCACTGTATCCACTGAGTCATGATGTCTGAGGATAGGCATCTCCCTTTTAAACCTGCTCCATGGTGATATTCAGGCACACTAAAGAATTGCCCTGGACTTCAATGACAGGCTTCTTCCATGGGATGTTTCCTCTCTTCTTTTAATGGACATATTTCTTTTATCTTTTTTCATTTGAAAGAGAGAGCATAAGCCAAGGAGAAGGGGAGAGACAGACAGAGACAGAGAAGGAATCTTAAGGAGGCTCCATGCTCAGCACAGAGCCTGATGTGGCGCTTGATCTCACAACCCTGGGATTATGACTGGAGCCAAAATCAAGAGTTAGATGTTCAGGGTGCCTGGATGGCTCAGTTGGTTAAGTGTCTGACTCTTGATTTCAGCCCAGGTCATGACCTTATTGTCCATGAGATCAAACCCCATGTCAGGCTCTGTGCAGAGCATGCTTGGAATTCTCTCTCTCCCTCTCTCTCTGTCTCTCAAAAATAAATAAACTTACAAAAAAAGAGTTGGGCACAACCAACTAAGCCACCCACATGCCCCTTTTTATTGGACATTCTTATGCATATTTTAAGATAAGGTTTAAGAGCTAGAAGCTTCAAATCAATCCAAACTAGAGCTAAAACCTTGCTGTAAAATGTTGAGTATAAAGATGACTTCCCTAAGACTCAGTTTCTGCATCTGTAAAATGGGAACAATAAAGCCTATGTCACAAAGTGCTCTATTGATCAAAGACATTAAATGAGTCCAAGTGTTGAAGGTGCTTTAAGGAGTACTTGACACTCATCTATCCCTCAGGGAAGGACCATTAGCGATGCCCAAGGTGGCAGCAGTACCAGCAGAAAGCAACAGGAGTCAGACTCAGGGGAGGCCCATGATGACCTCTAGGAGGACACAATGCCCCTTGGCTTTGGCAGTTCAGTACACACACCTTCACACCTATGGGATTCTTAGTTGAAATTAAACCATCCTAAAGTAGGTTTGGTAGAAGGATGTCTGGCTGGGGTCTCAGCATCACAGTTCTAATAATTCTGATTAGACAACTCACCAGGAATGGTAGTGCACTGGTCTCTATATCATTTACAGAAATACAGGAGGAGAGAGGATCGAACTTCCTCTATATAACTCCTAACTCGTCTTCTCGACGAGTGCCATGGTTACTCTATCATGTCTAGTGTGAATGTCACTCACTCTCCCTCTTCAGAGAAGCTTGAATTAAATGATCCATGATCCAGGGCTAAGCTATCTGTTATGTTGCTGGTCATTCACATCCCAACAGTCTGTCATGGGCCCTGCTAAGGTGTGCAAGAAATCAAGAGGAGTCCTAGTCAAAGAAGTTATGGCAGATATCATGGGTGAAAGGTTACAAAAAGATGTGAAGGCTCCACTAGAGGACAATGAGTTTGGAACGTGGAGGTAAGGCACACACATTACATGTGCTGAGAACACCAACACCGGAGAAACTCACAGGAGACGGTAGCCCAAGACTGCAGGGGGATCTTGAGAAGTTTCGGACATCCATCTCCATTGATGGCCAGGGAGGCAAGTGGTGAAAGAAAAGGAACCTCTTCCACCCAGTCCAGCCACTGTGCTTGTTAGTCACAGAAGGGCACTCCCGTGCAGCCACTGCCACTCCGACCCCCACCCCCAGCCACCACTGCTAAGGAGCTAGACAGAGTGGGCCAGGGGAGGGGAGAGAAGGAAGCATCTGTGAGCCAGGCTCAGGAGACACGTTCTTGAGGAGCCAAGACCAGGGTGCTCTGAATGATTCTACAGGATGAAGTTTAGAGTTTTAAACCGATTACAGACGAATATCCAGTATGACGAAATTATCAGTAGAAACTGAGAAATTGCTAATTGGCAAACTTCATATTTTCTTTCTTTCCTTCAGCAACTACACAGACTACAAGACCTTAAAAAGCCAAGCCGATATAGATCGCTTGGAGAAAAAAATGATCCATGTAAATACATTATCCAGCAAAGACTGTCCTGTCACAACTACCACATGTGTTCCCTTTTTAAAAATTTTTCATTAAAAAGCATCAAACTCATATAAAACTTGCATGAGTAGGGGGAGCGTGGGTGGCTCAGTCAGTTAAACCTCCGACTTCAGCTCAGGTCATGATCTCGCAGTCTGGTCCATGAATTTGAGCCCCACATCAGGCTCTGTGATGACAGCTCAGAACCTGGATCCCACTTTGGATTCTGTGTCTCCCTCTCTCTCTGTGCTCCTCTCTTGCTCATGCTCTTTCTCTCTCTGTCTCTCAAAAATGAATAAACATTAAAAAAAACTTTTTTAATACATAAAATTTTTAAAAATAAAGGTTGAAAGAGTATATGAAGTTGGCCTTTTTATAAGTCAAAAATGGCCAAATATTGGTAATTTCACATGGCTCTACCTAATATTATTCTTATAATTTAGGCATAAGTTGTTTTTTTTCAATACAATGACTTTCCATCTACTCTTCATCTAAATCTGTAACTGTTAACATTTGATAGCACATTCTGATAGATAACTGTAGATACGTATATGTAGATATAAGTATAAGTAGTGCTGAAATTTTTGAAAGTTGCAAACACCATGATGTTTTACCATAAATACTTCTCCGTGTATTACATAAGAACAAGGACAATATCTTATATAATTAATATAACAGTGTCATTATCAAATTCAAGAATTTGACATTGGTAGGCTATTATTTTCTAATATACGTTCCATATTCAAATTCTTCCAATATTCTGTTAACAACCTTTATGTCACTGTTTTCTAATCCAGGATCACATGATGCATTTGGTCACCATGTCTCTTTAGTTTCCTTTAATAAAGAAAGTTTCTCAGCTTTTTTTTTTTCTATTTATAATACTGGTATTTTTGAAGGATAGAAGCTATCTTTTTGCAGAATGCTTCTCATGTTGGATTTATCTGATATTTTTAAGTTTCCTTTCATTTGTGGCAAGATGACCTAGACCTCAGCACATCACTTCAGGAAGCATGTAATGCTGACTTGTTTTACAGTTGGTGGGGATGTTGACTTTGACCACTTGGTTAACATGGTGTCCACCAGGTTATTCTACTGTGTAACCACTTCCCCTTTGTAATTAATAAGTAAGAAGACCAGCAAATGCAAATGGCCTGAGATGCCTGATTGTTTCAAGGACAGCACAGGGCCAGCAAAGCTGAAGTAGAATAAGTTGAATGAGGAGAATAATAGATTTGTCAGGATTCTTTCCTTTATAGACGACCAAAACATTCCCCAAACTCCTACAATGAATTAAAAAAGGGGGTGGTGGTAGAGGAAAATGTAGAGGTGAATATACATCCATTATAGGGCTCATTTTAACTACAGCTGGACTAAGAGGGGGCTAAAGTAAGCAGCTCAGGAATTTCTCTCTCTACGCCTTGTTTCGTATTTCTCCTCTACAAGTGGTGGCTCAGGTGAGCATCCCAAGTCCAGCCTCTTATTACACTCACATAGCCCCTCTCCCAGGGGGCTTCCAGTGCCTCTCCCCCGCAGATTGAGAACACTGCCTGAGAGCAACATGCACTGGCCTTAGTGGCTCATGTCCCACTCCTGAATAAATCCTTAACAGGTGGGAGTGGAGGAGAAAGGCAGGGGAGGATATTTGGATTGACAAGGTCAGGATCACAAATCCAATCTAGAGACATCAAGGGTGTGGTCAGTTTCACCCTAGGAAGCAGTGAAACAATGAATGAGGTGATTTTCCCCAAAGGTGGAATAAGGTCCTAATTCCAAAGAAAGGAAGAAGGTATGCAGAGCAGGAAAAACAAGAGATGTGCACTTTTAGTTCATTTACATAATTATACTTTTTATCCTTAAAAAAAATAATGATCTTGACTTTCAAAGCCCCTGATAAATGACAATTTGACTGAGATATTTTGCCCATTATATATTTTTCTCAAGGACACTAGTTTAGAGCCTTTTGTTCCTAGTATTGACATTGGAGGATTGAGAAGAAATAAGCAAAACAAGGTATTAAGCACACAGCTTCTCAGTGATTTTCATGTTCATTAAATCTGCTTTCACCCATGCATAAATACCTAATTCTCCACTGAGATGCCAGGGTACCAAGAGTATAAAAGTCTGATAGCACCTAAAATGACAATTCTCCTTTATAACAGCATCATTTTATTAGAGCTATAATCAGCCAAGTCTAGTCCCCTCAAAACCAACTTATTTGAAAGCCAATGGACATTGCTAAATGAAAAAAATTAGAAATGAAGAATCAGTGACATTTTATTATACCATTGGCCTTAACACTCATGTTAAACAATTTCACATAAAGGCTGAAAAACTAAATTAAAACATAAATTCTGTTTTGAGCTAAAAAAAGCAAGGGACTGTAGTCATTTCCTAACCCATTCCATGTTCTTTGTAATGCTGAACATAATTCAACCCTTTCCTAAAAAAGATAATATTTTCGTTTTTAAAAAACAAATATGACAAGCAACACCAAACAAGACCTTACTATTTCTGAAAGTTCTACTCCTAAAGGACAGCAGTCAAAATTGCACATTAATCTGGTTTTATCCACCCAAATTAGATCCTATCAGCATTTAACTTACTAGCATTGGTTTTGTTTGTTCAGCTTGTTTCTTACTAGCATTGTTTTTTGACTTAGATAAGATTGACTTTTTTTTTTGACTTAGATAAGATTTTGACTTAGATAAGATAAGAGGCTTTTATATGCATTTTCACATACACTGAGGAAAGCGGAAGATTTCCATTACTAGAATTTACTCTCAATTCCCTATGGTCCAAATACAAACTAACTGATTCAACTTAAATACATTTATTTTATTTTTTTGAATTTATTTATTATTTGGGGGTGCCTAGGTGGCTCAGTCGGTTGAGCTTCCAACTTCAGCTCAGGTCATGATCTCACAGTTTGTAAATTCAAGCCCCACATTGGCTCTGTGCTGACAGCTCAGAGCCTGGAGCCTGCTTCAGATTCTGTGTCTCCCCTCTCTCTGCCCCTCCCATGCTTGCTCACTCACTCTTTCTCTCTCTCTCTAAAAAATAAACATTAAAAATTTATTTATTATTTTAAGAGGGAAGGAGAGAGAGTGTGTGAGCAGGAGAGCGGCAGTGAAAGAAGAGGAGAGAGAATCCCAAGCAGGCTCTGTGCTGTCAGCACAGAACCCAACATAGGGCTCTATCTCAAGAACTAGATCATGACCTGAGCTGAAATCAAGAGTCATTTGCCTGACTGACTGAGCCACCTATGTGCCCCTGAATCAACTTAAATACTTTTAGAATGAACATTAGAATGCAGTAACGTGACCATATACAAAGTAGACCAAAAATAATTGTTTTCATAATACACCAGCAAAAAGTTGATAAAACATAATGGAATAAAAAATTTCATTCATCACGCTAACAAATAAATAAATATTTGGGTATGATATTCATAAGAAATGTGCTAGTCCATAGAAAGTCATGAAAGTTTTCTCAGATATACAAACACAGATATGAAAATAAATAAATGTACATTCCCAATGAAAACGTAATCTGTACCTTTTTGGTGGGCAATTTTCCATTACATGTTAAGTCTTACTACTAAGTATACCCTTTGTCAACCCAAGGAACTCCGTGTAGAAATCTATACTCAGGAAATTATCAGAAATGTAACCAAAGATGAAGGCTGTTGCTCTCACTCTTATTTATAAGAGCAAAATAAAACATCTAAAATTTTAAGAATAGAGAACTGATTAAACTATGTCCCATTCATGCCATGGAACCCTATGTACCTAATAAAATCATTGTTTTCAAGACTATAAAATGGCCTCAAAGAATAGACTAGTGCAGCAGGATACCAAGTTGAAGAGGCAGAATATTTTCCATTTCAGAATTTGTATGCATGTGATAATAGACACCCCACATTATCAAGGTACTTTTCAAGTTTCTTAAAACCCCAAATCTGCAAGCTTCAATACAACCAATAATCACTCCCTTAAAATGCAATCAGATATAATTAAATAATGTTAAGAACCATGAAACTCCAGACCTAAAAAAACTCTAAAAAGCATGGGGCACAGAAATGCTTTATGTTCTATATAATCATAGGTTAAACCCTGATGTCCTGCCCTTGATCCTCTCTTCTGACCAGAAGATCCCTTTCAGCTGGACATTCCCTCATCCCATTTCTTAAGTCAAAATTTACCTCTCTGTGTGTTTTTCACATGCCCTGGATCTTACATTTGAACTCACAACCTAGCTGTTTTCATCTCTGTTAAATAATATTTAACAAACTTCAGCCATTTGCTTACTAAGTTCACAGTATTTACCCAATATTTATGTATTATTGATTAATGTCTCTTTCTTCTTTATATCAGCTCATGTTTTATATAAATATTTGAGTCTTGCATCACCCATGAAATTAAAGGTTTGATGTTATAATTATTTTTCTAACATTTTAAGTTAAATATCTTCATCAAATAAAAAAAATCTAGTGAATTTACCTCATACATTAAGATCACTGCTTTTAATTCCAATAGGAAACACATGAGAAATCCTAACTTAGTGGATCCTGAGAGGCGACCTGAGCATTGTTTTAACAGGGTTTACCTAGAAAAACAAAGTCTTACTCCAAATCAATGCCTTTCAGCACCAACTCAAGAGTCACAGGAGACGGACAGTGGACATCTTATGGAACAGGCCAAAAGATTAACATCCTCTGCCTTGGCTGGCCCGCTCAAGTCATGCTTGCTCTAGATCAGCAGGTCCTATGCTGCTTCTCTCCAAAATCAAAGAGGCAATACCATTTATTTTGGAAATAAAATATGTATTAAAATACTGATATACTTTCCTATAATTTTCTTCAGATCAAAGGTTGGCAACCTCTTTTTGGACAGAGCTGACAGTGTTGAGTTTTCAGACCATATGGTCTGTCACCATTACTCACCTCTGTCATTACCAGGCAAAAGTAGAAAGAGATGATACATACAGAAATGAATGAGCTGACCATGGCTGTGCTCATCTTAAACCTTCTTCATTGATGCTAAAATTAGAATATGATATAATTTCACATGTCATGTAGTATTATTCTTTTTCTGATTTATTTTCAACCACTGAGAAGTATTAAAAAAAACTCTTCATAGCTTAAAAACCATTCAGAAACAGGAATCAGTTTAGATTTGGCCCAAGGGCCGCAGTTCACCAATCCCTGGTCTAGACCAATGGCAATCTTACTACTTATATAAACTGATGGAAGCAAAAATTCAAGTGTTTATAATAATTTTTCCTGAAGATGTATTTATATATACAAAATATTATATCCTAAAGCAACAAGAACATGTATATTATTTTAAAATATGTTCTTTAAATTTTTTTAGTTTATTTTTTTGAGAGAGAGAGAGCAGGAACGGGGCAGTGAAAGGAGGAGAGAGAGAATACCAAGCAGCCTTTGCACTGTCAGCACAGAGCATGATGCAGGGCTCAACTCACAAATCATGAGACCATGACCTGAGCTGAAATCAGGAGTGGGATGCTTAACTGATGTAGCCACCCAGGCACCTCTTAAATACATTTTTAAAAGACTTTTAAGAAAATTTGCAATTGGTGTCATTTAATGGTACATCTATAATTACCAGTAAGTCCATTCTGAGATTAAGAGAGAGCACATTAGTAATAGAACTCTAACTTTTCCACTGCCCCTTTAAGATCTGTTTTCACATTATATGGGAATTTAGGCATCCTCATCCAGGAACAAAGCAATATATGTAATTCATGTAACTCCTACTCAATAATTACTCTAGGGAAATTCTGACCCAATTCATCTTTTTTTTTTTAATGTTTTATTTATTTTTGATACAGAGAGAGACAGAGCATGAGAGGGGGAGGGGCAGAGAGAGAAGGAGACACAGAACTGGAAGCAAGCTCCAGGCTCTGAGCTGGCTGTCAGCACAGAGCCTGACGCGGGGCTCAAACCCACGAATGTGAGATCTGACCTGAGCCGAAGTCGGAGGCTTAACCGACTGAGCCACCCAGGCGCTCCTGACCCAATTCAAATATTTTTTAAAAATTAGAAGTCAAAATTCCTGACTGGCAGCTCTAGAAAGCATGTGTAACAGAATCCTGGGAGATGCTGAGAACTGCGTGAGCCTGCCAGAAAACCCGAGGTCCCCAGTCCTTCTGCTGCCACATACCCAGCTCAGAGAGCAAGTCACTGTGTCACTCTGCTGAGTCAAAGATCTTAGCATGTACAATGAGGATCACTTAATTCACAAAAATTTTCTGAGAATCCAAGGAGAAAAACCTCCATGAACTGAGAAGGACAATGCAAAAATTAATGAAAACTAAAAGAGAAATTTGATAGAGTCATGAGCACAGAAATAAGCTGATCATTCTCAGTAGGTAACATAACAACCTCACTTAGAAGAATACGGCCATCCTTTCACCCTATGTGTCTGGAAACAACAAAAAAATCACTCTGCGGGTCTCACTAAAAAAAAAACAATAATGATAAAATAAATCAATAACAGAATAGCCCTTGAACTGAATCATGGCATTTTCATAAAAAGCATTCTCACTTGTGTAGCTGGCATTCACCGCCATGTGAATTGAAACTTGAAATTAGTGGGGCGTCTGGGTGGCTCAGTCAGTTAAGCCTCTGACTTCAGCTCAGGTCATGATCTTACGTTCGTGGGTTCGAGCCCCACATCAGGCTCTGTGCTGACAGCTCAGAGCCTGGAGCCTGCTTCAGGGTCTGTATCTCCCTGTCTCTCTGCCCCTCCCCCTCTCATGCTCTGTTTCTCTCTGTCTCAAAAATAAATAAAACACTGGGGCACCTGGGTGGCTCAGTCGGTTAAGCGTTCAGCTTCGGCTCAGGTCATGATCTCGCAGTTCGTGGGTTTGAGACCCACCTCGGGCTCTGTGCTGACAGCTCAGAGACTGGAGCCTGTCTTCAGATTCTGTGTCTCCCTCTCTCTCTGACCCTCCCCTGCTCATGCTGTCTGTCTCTCTCTCTCAAAATAAATAAAAACAGCAAAAATTTTTTTTAAATAAATAAAACATTTTTTAAGAAAAGAAACTTGAAATTAGGAATTAGAAACCTTTGGCTGTCTCCAAACTAAAATCTATGCTAATTCAGTCAAGGCATTTGTCAATTCTCTATTTAAGTCATCTCAAAAAAAGTAGTTCCATTTTTCCTTCTCTTGGGAAATGCAAAGTATCCATCATTAAGTTTCTAACCAACAGGAGATGTGTAGTCATACTGTGGGGCTAATGCAGAGGGTCTGCACGCACAAAGAACTCCAGTAAGTCACAGCAGGTCTGAGGGCAGGTTAAATGGCTTTAATTAAGAATAATAATAAAAAAGAAAGATCATTTCACCCATAGGTCAATACTTTTGCTTAAAACCCTGATGTAGGCATGCTGGGAGAAAAAAAATCATTGCATGTTCATCAGAATGAAGCAAGTATGAGGCCTCAGAAAGGATATTAATTAAAGAGAGAAAAAGTAATTAATCTGAAGAAAACTGTGGTATGTAAGAGACACTTTTATCCAATCATATTATTTTATCTTGTAAATCAACTGATGTAATAATAGTTGGGGAATTTAACTTATTGCTGACCGAACAGCAAATACTACTCACTGGCATCAATGACCAGATTCATATTCACCCAACAACAATGGCATGTGTGAGCCTTCAGAGATAGTTTACTTGTAGAGCAAAGCTTACCATAGTCTAAAAATCAATGGTATCCTCAATTAGAAGATTGGAGTGCTGTCATTTATTGATAAAATAACCTAGAAAGTTCACAGCGGTGACAATTGAGGAAAAGAGCCCTGAGGCTGATTTCCACTCCACTGCCTAATTGTGTGTGACCTGCAGCACACTGCTTCAAGTTTCCAAACTTCCATCTCTTCCTCTCAGAAATGAAGGTACTGGTGCCTACTTGAGTTGGACAGGTGAGCAGAGAGGATAATGTTTGTACAGCATGTGGCACTGTGCCTGGCACACAGAAACTTCTTAAGATTAGCACTTGTTTCTATTATTATTTTTATTACCATCAGCATCATCATCGTAAGGATCATTTTGCTCAGCTTCCGTTTTAGTTTACAGCCACTTCACCAACACCTTATCAAAATCACGTAAGCTACAGCATGAAAACATGCTCTTTATGTCACAAAGAACCAAATGAATACAATATTTTGGTGCTAACCACGCTTTGAGTCAACTTACTGCTATAAACTTTTATGTTCTTTTCAGATAATTTACTGCAAACCCCATTAAAAATTTTCATGACAATCATTATACAAATAACATAGGAAGGTGTTGGCCAATTAAACAAGAAAAAGAAATCACCATTTCTAGGCTGAAATAACTGTGCTCACAGAGTGTTCTGGCCATTTCAAAAGGATTCCAGGATGAGTTTTCAAATAATTGATATTTCAACGACCAACCTATACTTTCTTTAGCGTTAATCACTTACATGTGATCCATAAGATCATATCAATGGGGTGCCTGGTGGCTCAGTCGGTTAAGCAGCTGACTTCAGCTCAGGTCATGATCTCACAGTTTGTGAGTTTGAGCCCCACATCGGGCTCTGTGCTGACAGCTCAGAGCCTGGAGCGTGCTTCAGATTCTGTGTCTCCCTCTCTCTCTCTCTCTCTGACCCTCCCCCACTCACACTCTGTGTGTGTGTCTCTCTCTCAAAAATAAATGTTAAAAAGATTTTTTTAACGCTCATATGAAAAACAGTGCTCTAATCAGTAATTTATATTGCACTTAATAATAGTTCATTTTACATTAGTTTAGGTAGGAGTTGAAACTAAATTCCGCACTGCAAGGCTCAGTCTTGGTTCTGTACGGGGGACGATCTCTCCTCTGCCATGTCCTGCTATCGGACAGCCCAGATATGGCTTGGACATGGATTTTTCCCCATTGGACTAGACACCTATCTTCTTCTTGTTCTAGTTTGGATTTTATTTTACAGACTCACAAAGTAGAGGTAGGGAGTAGTTCTTTTGCTATGTTAGACCCTCCGGCCTTATAATAAATGTCCAGTACATGGCAGGCAAAAAAAAGTGCCAAGTGAAACAGAGGGCTGAGGGTGAGGATTCACACCTATCTTACTTTGAGCTTTGCCCTCTGTCTTCTTGAGATGGTTTATTATCTAGATCACAGAATGCTCAGCCATGTCACTGGGTTACTTCTCTGGATTCTATATATTAATTTCATAGTGCACAAGAACTATTTTTTGTGTAAATTTCTTTTCCTCAGCTCTTTTTTTAGCTCATTAGCTTACCACTGTTAACTCATTTTATTTTGAAAAAGGTAGGACATTCATACACTAAGGTGGAGCTTAATTAAGAATAAGCATTTCAGTGGCTGAATCTAGCCTTTAGACATGGTTTGCTTGACCACGGCTAGGTTTAGAACTTTTCTGAATTAGTTTCCACTATTTAAAAAATCAAGATTTTACACAAGACTTGTGATTCTTGGGCTTCTGTTGAAATGTCTCCAGGTGGCAGCTACGTTTTGTTTTGTTTTTTAATTTATTTTTGAGATACAGAGAGAGATAGCATGAACAGGGGAGGGTCAGAGACAGAGGGAGATACAGTGTCCAAAGCAGGCTCCAGGCTCTGAGCTAGTTGTCAGCACAGAGCCTGACACAGGGCTCGAACCCACAAACTGTGAGATTATGACCTGAGCTGAAGTTGGAGGCTTAACCGACTGAGCCACCCAGGCGCCCCGACAGCTACGTTTACAAATAGTGACCACAACACGTACTCAGCAGTGGTGGTCCTCTTTTGAAGGCTGTGCTCCCATAGTCCTCTGTACTCACTGATGTCACATGCCTCATCTCAGCAGGTATTGGATTGGGGGTCCACTGCTCTAGAGAATAAATTCCTCCAGGACTGTTTTATAGTTAAGAGTTTAGTTCCAACCCCTACCTAAATGAACATAAAATGAATTATGGACGGATGCTGCTGACAGGCTAGCAGAACACACTCACCAGCCCCCAACAAGTTGTCTTAGAAAGAAGTTCACGGGCAGAAACCATCTGGACAAGGGAGGAAGGGAAGTGAGAAATAAAGGAGTCTCACCAGGACATCAGGGGCCCGCTGCACCTCCAATGTCTGTCGAGGTGCCTCCTAACACCTCACATTCAGTGTAGGAGCAGTAATCAAGAATGACGTGCCCATAAAGAAACACCTCCTGCCAGAAGCCAGAGCCAACCCAAGGGTTACAACAGTATCATCTCGTTTCATTTCTTCACCTTTCAAAGAGGGTTGGCAGAGTGCCAACGCATCGTCCACCAGGAACGTGCCTCCTGATCATACCACATTTATCTAAGTAAAAATGGCTTACGAACCAACTAAAGTATACAGTGTTAAAGGACACACCACCCAAACAGCCACGTGCCGTGCCCCCAACCTCCAGAAAATGCCTAGGGGTGAAGCGATCCATCATAAGGGAACCCAGTGTAAGCAATATTCAACAACCAGCTTGATTGAGACATTCCCCGAGAAACCACACCGTTTCAGCAGCTACGGAACTCATGATGTATCTTTTATGGTTTCATTTTTGGACAAGACATATCTTCCGACCACTTCTGCAGCGGGGAGTGGGAGATTAACTACCAGACGCAGCCTGGAAGCTGGCATAGGTATCTATGGCTCTCTCCTTTTATACTTAGTGACCGCTTTTATAGTCGCGTAGAGACATTTTTAAAGAGATATCACTTCTATCTGCTCAAGGAGAGAAGCCTGAAACAAATGGCTTGGGTCTGTTTTGCCTCTCCTCTGGCAGGAGCAATTTCTTTGAAAGACTACTCCCTGGAAAATTCAAAGTTGAGCTTAGCTCCTCAGTGGCTACTCTGCTTTCCAGGAACAGCTTTCATGGGCCGTGAACTCGGGCAGCAGCTCATGACAGCAGAAGTGAAAAGTAAAAGACAAAGGCTCTTGTTACACTCCTCTCCTCTCCTCTCCATGTTAACTACCCCAAATCTCCTACACTGAATCCAACCACTTGTGACACCGCGCATAGGTAACACCCATCTTGCCTTTGCATGAATTATAAAAAGGCACCCACTTCTGTCTAGTGAGGAGAGATTGTCAAAGAGCTATCTGCCTCACAGCTAAGGTACCAGAAAATGAAAAGCTTAGCAAATGGAATGGAGCAGGACTGCCAGCTCAGTATGCCCACTCTGCCAGTGTTTGGGGCAATGCACAAACTACACAACTATGCCGGCTGGCATGTCTCACTACTGCCATCACCACCACCCCAAGACCAAGCACCAGAATCTTCCATCCACACTGCGTATGACAGCAGCCGCTCTGCTGGCCTCTGGGCCTTCTCCTTTCCTTCCTCAGAGGATTCTTCACAGAACAGGCTGAAGAGACTTCAAAATTACAAATCAAATAACACCATTCCTGTGCTGAGAATCCTCCTCAGACTTTTAGTTTTATTCAGAATAAAACCATGACAAGAGCTTCCCACTTTGCTATTCATGTTATAGTCCGTAGACCAACAGCAGTGCCTCTGCCCAGAAGTTTATTAAAAATGAGTAATCCCAGGGCACCTGGGTGACTTAAGCATCTGACTCTTGATTTCTGCTCAGGTCATGATCTCAGGGTTTGTGGGTTTGGGTCCAGTATCTGGCTCTCCACTGAAAACATGGAACTTACTTGGGATTATCTGTCTGTCTGTCTGTCTCTCTCTCTCTCTTTCTGCACCTCCCCGACTGACTCACTTTTTCTCTCTCCCTATCTATCTATACCTATATCTATATACAAACATTTTTTTAAAAAAGGAATAACTCCAGAGGTTCCTGGGTAACTCAGCTGGTTAAGCATCTGACTCTTGATTTTGGCTGTGGTCATGATCTCCTGGTTCGTGGGTTCAAGCTCCATGTCTGGCTTTGCACTGACAGCGTGGAACCTACTTGGGATTCTCTATATCCCTGTCTTTCTGTCCCCACTATCAAAAATAAACAAATGAACATTTAAAAAAATCAATAATCCCAGGTCCCACCCCAGAACTACAGAATCAGAATAAGCACCTCAACAAGATTCCCAGGTGAGGTCATGTCTAAGTACGGTAACCTTTAAAAAGCAATGGCCTCCCAAATCCAGCAAGACCTGCCTCCACTTTCTCTCTAACATCAGATCTGACCACTCTTGCTTACTCAACTGCAGCCACGCTGGAGGCCTCAGCGCTCCTCATAAATGGCAAACCCAGTCCACTTCAGGGCATCTGTTCGTGCTCTTCTCTCTGCCCGGAATGCTCATCCTGCTGGGCATCCACTGGCTAGTGCCCTCCCCACTGTCAGAGACCTGCTCACTATCATCGTCTCAGGGAGCCTTGTCCCAACCACCCCCACTTTCCCCTGAGAGCCCGTGTGTTCTCTAAAGTCCCAGACCCCACTTCAGCTTGATCACGACATTTCTCCCTGCCTTATACTGTAGTATCACATATTACATTATACATGAAAAGTTGCTCTTCCCCACAAATGTAAGCTCTGTAATTACAAGAACCCTGTCATTTTCTCCTCATCACTCTGTCCCCAAAGTCCAATGCAGAGTGAGCATTCACTAAATATTTGATAAGCAAGTGAACATATAAAACCAGTGCTTCTGATGAACAGTGAGTGGCTTAGGCAAGTAACTAACGATGGAAAGATAACTCAGGCTCCTTAGACTCCCAAGCAAAAATGAGCCCTAGCTGACCACATGCTCAGAGCTCCAGCACAAGGACACAGATATAAAAAAAAGACCAAGGGACCCTCGGTAGCTTTAACTGTGGTCAGAAGCCATAGAACAGTTCCAAAATAGGAGACACCTGTTTTGAAATGTAGGTCTTTCTGTCTACCGGGCTGGACAGAACCGGTATCCCAAGCACCAATGAGCAGGTGAAGGAACAGGCACACGTCCTCACTGCTGGCGGGAATGCAACATGGTGCACTCGTCTAGGAGTCACACCTGCGTATTCACCCAGCTGGTGTGAAAACATGTGTCCACACAAAAACTCGCACACAAAGTTTATAGCGGCTTTCTTCATAGTTATCAAAACCTAGAAGAAATCACAATGCCTTTCCATAGGCGAATGGATATACAAACAGCAGTTAGTTCAATCACACTGTGGACGATATTACAGTGAGGAATTGGAACAGACTATTAATCCATATGGCAACATGGAGAAATCTTAAATGCACACTGCTAAATGAAAGAAGCCAGTCTTGGAATGCTAGAGATTGTATGATTTCATTGATATGATATTCTAGAGAAAGCAAAACTATGGACAAAAAAAGAAGAGTTCAGTGATTGTCAGGTGTTGGTGGGGAAGAGACAGAGATTCAAACAAGCGAGGCACAGGGGCTTTTGTTTAGGGCCGTGAAACCATTCTATAGAATATGTGTGTGATAATATTATATAATATATAATATATAAGTGATAGATACATGACACCACACATTTTCCACAACCCATAGGGCTTTATACGACACAAAGAAGGAAGCTCAATGCATGTGAAATAAGGAAAAAATCAATCAGGGAAAATAGGGTATGCTGAGATGGAAGGCATACTCTGACAAAAGACTCAAACTTTTGGGTCACCTGGGTGACTCAGATGGTTAAGCATCCGACTTTGGCTCAGGTATGATCTCACAGTTTGTGCATAGGGCTCTGTGCTGACAGCTCAGAGTCTGGAGCCTGCCTCGGATTCTGTGTCTACCTTTCTCTCTGCCCCTCCCCTGCTCCTGCTCTATCTCTGTCTGTAAAATAAATAAATGTTTTTAAAAAACAAGACTCAAACTTTATCCCAAATGTATGACATAACCTCACTGAAGGTAGCAAGGGGGGCGGAGGCAGTGGTACTGACCTACCTAACTTTAGAAATGCCTGGAAACTGTAAGACTACAGAAGAAAAGGATCTGTCCATAATACTGTATTCTAATTGATAATGTTGTTTCTCAAGAGGCTACAAGTTGACAATTCTGAAAGCACTGTACATGGATGCCTGGACTGGACAAGTATATAAATCTATTCCTGATGGTGGGAACTAGATTACTGAAATAGAAGGTTATGGACAGCCAAGGGGAGAAGACTAGGATAATACGTGTGGTAACAAATTAGGATTGGCAATATCAGTAGGAAGTTATATTTAGCTTAATATAGACATTCTATACGTACAGACAGCTCTTGCTTTATTGTGCTTCACTTTATTGTGCTTTGCAGATACTGTATGTATTGTTGCTTTTTTAGCTGAAGGTTGGTGGCAACCCTGTGTTAAGCAACTCTATCGGTGCCATTTTTTCCAACAGCATTGCTCATTTCATGTTTCTGTGTCACATTCTGATCATTCTTAAAGTATTTCAAACTGTTTTATTTTTATATTTGCTGTTGTGATCGGTGATCTTTAATGTTACCATTGTAATTGTGCCACAAACCGTGTCTCCATAAGGCAGAAAACTTAATTCCCAAATGTGTGTGTTCTGACTCTTCCACTGACCAGCTGGCCATTCCCTCATCTCTCTCCCTCCCCTCAGGCCTCCCTATTCCCTGAGACACAACAGTATTGACATTAGCTCAATACAGTACAACTAGCTCAATACTACAATGGCCTCTAAGTGTTCAAGTGAAAAGAAGAGTCACTCAATACTCATTTCCTAAAGCAAAAGCTAGAAATGATCAAGCTTAGTGAGGAAGGCATGTTAAAGCTGAGAAAGCTGGACCTCTTGCACCAAATAGTCAGCCAGGTCATGAATGCAAAGGAAATGTTCTTGAAGGAATTAAAAGTACCTACTCCAGTGAACACACAAATATTAAGAAAGTGAAACAGCCTTATTGCTAATGTGGAGACAGTTTTAGTGGTTTGGAAGATCAAAGCAGCCATAACATTCCCTTAAGTCAAGGCCTAATCCAGAGCAAGGCCCTAACTCTCTTCAATTTTATGAAGGTTGAGAGAGGTGAGGAAGCTAAAGAGGACAGGTTTGAAGCTAGAAGAGGTTGGTTCATTAGATTTAAGGAAAGCAGCTGTCTCCATAACATACAAGTCCAAGATGAGGCAGCAAGTGCTAATGCAGAAGCTGCAGTAAGTTGTCCAGAAGACCTAGCTAAGATAACTGACCAAGGTGGCTACAGTAAACAACACATACTCAATGTAGATGACACAGTCTCCTATTGGAAGGCTGGTATCTCAGATGTCATCTGGGATTTTCATAGCTAGAGAGGAGAAGTCAATGCCTGGCTTCAAGCTTCAAAGCACAGACTGAGTCTCTTGTTAGGAGCTAATGTAGCTGGTGACTTAAAGGTGAAGCCAATGTTTATTTACTACACTGAAAAATCCCTGGGCACTTAAGAACTACGCTAAATCTACTCTGCCTGTGCTCTATAAATGGAACGACAAAGCCTGGATGACAGCACATCTGTTTGCCACATGGTTTACTGAATATTTTAAGCCCATTGTTGAGAACTGCTCAGAAAATAAAGATTCCATTCAAAATAGTACTGCTCATTGACAAGGCATCTGGTCACTCAGGAGCTCTGATGGAGATGTACAATGAGATTAATATTGCTTTCAGATCTGCTAATGCAATATCCATTCTATAACCCATGGATCAAGGAACAACTTTGTATTTCAAGTCTAATTATTTAAGAAATATATTTTGGAAGGCTACAACTACCACAGACACTGATTCTTCTGATGGACAAAGTACATTAAAATCCTTCTGGGAAGGATTCACTATTCTGGACACTATGAACAATATTCATGATTCCAGGAAAAAGAATAAAACATCGACATTCACAGGAGTTTGGAAAAAGTTGACTCCAACACTCTTGGATGACTTTGAGGGGTTCATGACTTCAATGGAGGAAGTAGATGCTGTGAAAACAGTAAGAGAAGTAGAATTAGAAGAGAAGCCTAGGACCTAACTGAATTGCTATAATCTCATGATAAAACTTGAATGGATGAGGGAGCACCTGGGTGGCTCAGTCAGTTCAGCATCCAACATTTGATCTTGGCTGAGATCATGATCAAGTTGTGGGATCAAGTCCTGCATTGGGCTCAATGATGAGCATGGAGCCTGACTGGGATTCTCTCTCTCTCTCTCTCTCTCTCCCTCCCTCTCCCTCTGCCCCCTCCCAGCTCAGGTGCATGCTCGCTCTCTCTCTCTCTCTCTCTCTCTCTCTCAAAATAAATAAATTGAAAAAAAACTTGAATGGACTGTCTCATTCAAGAGTCTTGAATAGACTCTTATGAATGAACAAAAAAAGTGGTTACTTGAGATGGAATATACTCTTGAAGATGCTGTGAAGATTGCTCAAATGACAACAAAGGATTTAGGATATTACATACTCTTCATTGGTGAAGCAGTGACAGGATTTGAGAGGATTGACACCAATTTTGAAAGAAGTTCCACTGTGGGTAAAATACTATCAAATAGCGTCACATACTACAGGGAAATTATGCATGAGAGCAAAAGTCAATTGACGCAGCAAACTGCATTATTGCCTTACTTTAAGAAAGGAACACAGCCACCCCAAACTTCAACCACCACGACCCTGGCCATTCATCAGCTTTCAACATCGAGGCAAGACCCTCCACTAGCAAAAAGATGAGAATTTGCTGAAATCTCAGATGATGGTTAGCATTTTTTAGCCACAAAGTATTTTTAAATTAAGGTTGGTGGTTTTTTGGGTATTTAAAAAAATATTTTTCAACATTTATTTATTTTAGAGAGAGCATGAGTAGGAAAGGGGCAGAGAGAGGGAGACACAGAATCCAAAGCAAGTTCCATCCAGGCTCTAAGCTGTCAACACAGAGCCACACACAGGCCTCAAACCCACGAACATGAGATCATGCCAAAGTCAGATAATTAACTGACTGAGCCACCCAGGCACTCATATTTTTTTAGACATAATGCTATTGCATATGCATATGTCAAGAGTAAAGCGTACACATCACTTTTATATGCACTGGGAAACAAAAATTTTTTATTTTAATTTTCTTATGTCTTTATTTTATTTTGAGAGACAGAGACAGAGAGCAAGCAGGGGAGAGGCAGAGAGAGGGAGACACAGAATCTGAAGCAGGCTCTAGGCTCTGAGCTGTCAGCACAGACCCCGATATGGGGCTCGAACCCACGGACTGTGAGGTCATGACCTGAGCCAAAGATGGACACTTAACCGACTGAGCCACCTAGGTGGCCCAAACAAAAATTCTTTTGATTCACTTTTTTGCAATATTTAGTTTATTCAATGTCCCTGAACTATGCCTGGACATAGATTCCCTAGCTTTGTCCGCTTGAGAGGGTCTAGAAGCAATGGTGCCACCGTAGTGAAGAGCACATCCAGGGCCCAGATCCCAATTTCTAATACCATTCTTCCATAAAAAAATCAAAGGTTTCTTGGAAAAATTACTAGTTCTAGGGATGGGATGAAAAATATATAAAATGAGTCAAGACATCTCATAGTACCAGAAAATAAAGATGTGTTCATAAGACAAAATGAGGGAGTATATCAAAGGGATATAGGAGCCAACTGAAAGATACTCAGTAGCCAAAATCATACTAATGTGAGCAACAAAATAAATAGTAGTATTACATTATAACTCAAAGTATAAGATAGTCATGAGTGCATGCTTATATAAACAACTAGATAAGAAAGTAAAGGGAGAGGGGGTAATAAATGTTGTGTACAAAAAAAAAATTCTACATAATTTATGTAAATATTCCTCCTTTCCAAGGGGTAGAACACAATTTCCCATCCTTTAAGTTTGGGTTATGCTTAGTGACTTGCTTCCAAAGAGCAAATCATGGAAAAGTGGGAAAAAAAAGTAACTTGACAAACATGAACTCACCAGCTGATAAATGTTTAAAGGTTAACTCAACAACCATGAGTCACACTGATAGTATGTACCCTTGACATACTGAAAATACTATACCTAGGTGTCCTTCCTCCCAAAAATCCAGAGCCCAAATCTAACCATGAGAAATATATTAGGTAATCCAAAATAAAAGAACATTCTACAAAATTCCTGACCATTACTCCTCAAAACTGTCAAGTTTATTGAAACTCCCCCCCCCCCAAAAAAGTGACAAACTATCATAGTCCAAAGAAGCCTAAGGAGACATAATGACTAAATGCGATATGGTATCCTAAATGGGATCATAGAACAGAAAAAAGAAAACAGGGAACAACTAATAAATCAGAATAAAGTATAGAATTTAGTTAATAATAATAGATCAGTAGGTGTTCATCAGCTGTGATCAATGTACCATGGTGACATAAAATTTTACAATAAGGGAAACTGGACGCTGGGGACTGGAACACACTCTACCACTTTAGATCAATTCTATAAATTTAAAACTATTCCAAATGGAAAAGCATTCAAGAAAACGAACTCAAGATTTGTAGGAATGTGGATGGACCTTGAGAGTGTCATGCTAAGTGAAATAAGTCAGGCAGAGAAGGACAGATACCATATGTTCGCACTCATAGGTCTAACAGGAAATTTTCAGAATGATCTAGCTTCAAGAAAAGCAAGCAGTGAGTAGTGCTTAAGAAAAATTGATTCAGCATCTAATGGATAATTGACACCTGTCACAACACAGCATTTTATATACTGTTAAGTGAAACTGCAATACAATCTAAGCTTATTTTGGGAGTGTTTGCTGTATAATTGGATTTAATGAAATGTTTAGAGGTGCAGTAGGCATGACTTTGAGTAGATAATGAAAGAAAATGCAAAATGCTTATTGACTCATGATGTGGTTTCATCTTAGCTTGGGCAAACCATGCAGTATTTAATACATAGTAGCAAAATATTTACTATTGAAGCTTGAAAAAATATGAGTTCTATGCGTGCAATCTTTCATTTATGCATGTGAGAGGGTTTTCTTTTTGTTAATATTTTTACATTGTAGTGCTTGTTTTGCTTGTTGGTGGTGTTGGCTTATTTAATACATTCTGTCAAGGACAGGAATTACATGCTGGTTTTTTTTC